>CM077079.1:82791879-83078367 GCA_039513925.1 Platanthera zijinensis
GGACTATACTTCTGGGGACATCTATCACTTGCATGCGAGATATCTCCACAATGAGGGCAACAAATATTGAAATTGGCCCACATTGCGAAAATATCAAAGTCAAATAGAAGCAACTACTTTGCAAAGATTCATCGCGCAAAACTTACAATTCCGACAATGAACTACAACAGATGAGAAAAGAAATGAAACAGAGCAAAACAAATTAACTCGTATACCAATATTTTCAGAAATCCTCAGTCGTTCAACAGTTGCATTCCCCGGCAACGGCGCCAAAAACTTGATGCGCATGAAATACGGCAAGCGTACCGATCGCACAAGTAATAAAGTTGGGAATAAATCCCCGGATGTCGGTCTCTTGAGGAATGCAATTAGCGTCGAACGATTTAGACTCTAAAACTATTGTTATGCGAGTTAATTGAAATAAACAGAAAAAAGGGGCTTTGGTTGGTGGTCTTACGACCTATTACAATAATGTAAACTATGCGGGTCGCAATCACCGCTTCTCAAGGCGAGATGGATGTAGCGGCCGCGATGCCGTACTTCGGTTGGTGAGTGGACGGAAGTCTAGCGAGTGAGGTGATTAGTGCGGAGTGAAATTGAGTGAAACGAACGTGTGGAGTGGAGCGAGATGGAGCGAGGCGCATCAAGGAATAATTCTCATAAGCAGGATGAAGCACAAATGATCAAATTAATACTAGAAATTTATGTTCATTACATGCATAAACATTCCATGCAACAAGAAAAGATAGAAAATGCAAAACCATGAGATTGAAGATCCACCGCGGTTGTTGGCCGGAGGTGCTGGTTGTCAATCTGCTTCCAAGCGCAGTCCGCGGAGGGCTTCCGGTACCACCGAGCTGTCACCTCGAGGGCCTGTAATTCCGTTCTCTAGGTATGCTTCGTCTTCTTCCTTGGTGGAAAGCTCGGAGAAGAATGCTTCAATGGCCGGGAGGATCACCGGAGGATGCGGAGTGCTTCGGAATCGCCGGAGAAGGTCCTACCGATGGTAGGAATGAAGGTGAAGGCGAATGGAACTGCTGGAGGGCGAAACGGCGGACTGGCGGAGGTTTCGTAATAACCCCCCGTTACCCTAATTCGCGGAACAGGGCGTTTTATAGCTTGCAGAATAAATAGGGCGCACGACCACTGGCGCACGACCACTGGTCGTGCGCGACCAAGGTCAGCGCACGTGCGCGAGCAACCTGTAGACCTGCATCAGAAAATCAATGGTCGCGCACGATCAGCAGCGCACGATCAGTGATCGTGCGAGGCAATGCTGATGATCGTGCGGAAATAGCCAGGCAGAACTTTGTAAAATGGGTATGACTGTGCACGATCGGCGGCGCACGAGCAGTGGTCGTGCGCGGTATGGCAAGTGATCGTGCGGAAGGTTCAAGACAGGGATTTCACAAATGAGTCCGAGCTGCGCACGATCAGTGATCGTGCGCCAGGAGGTCGATGGTCGTGCGTGGGTAAAAACGCACGACCACTGACTCCTTTGCCAAAAATAGTGAAACGCCTATCCCGAATGCCCTCACGATCCCCAAACCTGCAGGAAAACTGCACGGGACATCGATCGTGGCTGCCACAGCAAACAATAATAATCATAACAAGAATGTAAATGCACACAAGCACAGAAATGGGCTAAAAAGGTGCACAGGGCGTGGAATACCGTAGCTACCCAAAAGGAGTACTAATGGCGCTTAAAGATAGTGCAAAGCTGAGGAAAAAGGCCTAGATGAGTCAAAAATAAGGTATAAAATAGGGACTCATTAGTACGTGTTCTTAATTGTAACCTTGTTCAGCTCTCTATAGTCGATGCATAGCCTCATCGACCCATCCTTCTTCTTTACGAACAGAACAGGCGCACCCCAGGGCGACGAACTCGGCCTGATAAAAACCTTTGCCAACATCTCATCTAGCTGGGTCTGCAACTCCTCCAGATCTCGTGGGGCCATGCGGTACAGTGCCTTAGCAATAGGAAGCATACCCGGCTCAAAATCTATAATGAACTCAACGTCTCTATCGGATGGAAGTCCGGGAAGATCAGTAGGAAAAATATCGGGGAACTCACGAACAACAGGAATCTCTTCCAACCGCGGCACACTAACATCTGCCCCTACTAGAGAGACCAAAGTGGCAAAATAGCTCGGAACAAGAAATTTGCAAGCACGTACCGCAGAAACAATCGGAGACTCCTGGATAGAATCGGAAAAAGCGCTCCCGGGCTGACCGTCGTCCTTCACGAAATCCAAGAGCTTACACTTACACTGGATAACCGCAACATATCTGGACAACAAATCCATGCCTAGGATTACATCAAAGTCCTCTAGATCAATCACCTTCAGATCTGCCTTGGATAGAAAGTCTCCCAACAAGATTGGGAAGCCCTGAATACCCAAGTCTGAAACCACAGAGTCACTCAAAGGAAACTTGACGCTGAAAGGTCCACCAACACGATCTAGGCTCAAATGGAACCGCTCCACAAAATCCCTATCAACAAAAGAGTGGGTGGCGCTAGAGTTGAAAAGAACGTGCGCCCAACGGTTCTTTACCTTAAATCTCCCTATATAGCAATCCACACAACTAAGGGAAAACAAAAGCTAAACTACACAAGAGGTAGAAAATTCAAGTTAGGAAGAAATTTAACCTGAAATGACCTGGGTCGAAGTCGCCGCTTCCTCTGCAGAGATAACATTAAGCTTCCCTTTGCCTTTATTCGCCCGCGGGGGTGGCGGCAATGCCTGCAAAGGAACCACTGGAAGAACGGGCTGCGCCTGAGGGCACCTCGACTTGAGATGGCCCTTTTGCCCATACTGAAAGCAAGCTTTATCTTTCGACCAACAACGGGCCAAATCATGCCCCTTCCTTCCGCACAAGGAACACACCACATCCCCTTTGGGAGCACCCTGGATAGCATGTACTTGCTCTTTCTTATGCGTTGCCAATCTCTTGAAGCACTTCTCCAGGGGGTGGCCTGGCCGGCCGTAGAAGCTACACGTCCCCTTGGTCTTCTTCCTTGAAATTGCATCAGGTTCCTGGGGGCCTTCCCCCGCAATAGACTTCCGCTTGTCTTGCCTCGCATGCTGGCCTCTGTTCTTATCATTCTCAATGGCCTCAACTTTCAAAGAAGCTTCCACCACTCCGACGTAACAGACTGCTCCGTAGGCATTTACTAACTGCTGAACATCGCTTCTTAACCCACCCAAAAACCGCTTAACCTGGTCTGCTTCAACACTCACAAGTCCAGGAGCAAACCGACTCAGTTTGATAAACTCAATCTCATACTCACTAACCGTGAGTTTCCTTTGCTTCAAATGCAGGAAGTCATTCATCAACCGGTCCCGCTCGACCGAGGGCAGAAACTTCCTTAGTAGCATTTCCTTAAAGGTCTCCCAAGAACATCCTTCCTTCAAGCTTTCCTTTTCTCGCAACCACCAAGTCTTTGCTAGACCCTTGAGCTGATATGCAGCGATCATCACCCTCTGATCGTTAGTGACTCCAGAATAAGAGAACATCTCCTCAATTGCTATCAGCCAATCATCCAAAACCATGAAATCCGCTTTTCCATCATAGGTAGGTGGTCCAAGTCGCTGAAATTGAGAAATAAACGCCATCTCCGGTGGCACCACAATAGGAGGTACCAGAGGAGGAGGAGGAACAGCTACACCCCCAACGGGGTCCTAAGTTCTCTGAGCGAGCCCTGCCACTACTGCTACCAACGACTGGATCTGGCTCTGCATGTCCACCATCTGTCTTGCCAAGGCTTCATTACTTAGCCGCAAGCTCTCAATCAGGGCCTCGCTCTGGGATCCCGAAGACTCACCCACAGATTGGGGAGTCGATCGCGTCGCAGGACGCTTCGCCATCCTATAATCGCACCAATCCTAATTAAAACCCATCCCAACTACTAAAACAAGCCTACCCGGTACAGACAAGCATACATAAATATGAATTGTGACTGCAAATCTTGCTCTGGGATTTGTTTTATAATGATGAGGTCATGCTTATTCTAAGATGGCTCACAACCACCACACTAACTCATGTGCCTACATCACGGATGCATGATTTTATATTCGTTTTAACTCAAAACCATGTGTGTACATATGTCATCATGCAAATCTTTAGCCTGGCACGTTGTGCTTATGAAATGTTATGTTATGCATGTCGTGCTATGCATTCTAAAAAGGCCTTAATGCATGCCATGGGCAGCGTACACATGAAAATGTTATGCATCCCATACTACATAACATTCCCATGCAACGAAAAAGAAAAACGTGCTAGCCGCATCCATGTGGTGAGGTTATGCATCCCATACTACATAACCCTCACATGTTGCCTCCTATGGTGGATCCATATACGAACACATATTATGCATCCCATACTACATAATATGCCCCGTATACTTCTTTATGCTTATGAGTGTAGTGTTCGTGCTTCGGCCAAGACGTGCTGATGACATATCGGTGAGTGTATGCTTATGAAGCTAAACATCTAATGCAATTAAAAGGACAGGTTGCCCGACTAGTTGTCAAGACAACCTCCCTCTGATACCAACTGTCATGACCCGCATTTTCCCCGAGGTTAAGAAGTATCAGGGTAAGGGAAAATACGCGTTGTGATGCAACGTCGAGCAGGGGATAACTGCCGACGCTTAGGCGACACAACAAAGCCACAAATCATAAGTCTTAATTTAATAGAAAACCAGATTATCTGAAGGCCATATCCCTCGGCACATTGGATCAGCTAGTCCACGCTAAGAAAATTTTTTTTATATATATATACTACAGCGAAAAAATACTTTGATTCAGTTTATTTGACACCCTAAATGAGTATAAGAGTCCACCAGAGACCACTTATAAAATGCACGACACCTAAGGTGAGTATAGTGTTTATATTTGAAAACTATTCTTTACGCTTGAAGAAGATAGTGCTTTAGTTTTGCAAATATGATATGCATGAGGTACATATAATAGTTAGGGTTTTAAAATACCTAACATGCAACCTAGCATAAAACCTTCCCAGAAGCAAGTAAACAACCCCAAGAGGGCAAAAACAGCAGTCTAAATTCATATTTAGCAAAACAAGTAAGCCACCAGTGGGCGTCCACAACCCGACACGAACCCACCGGTGAGTGTGCATGTCCATACAGAAAAGAAATGACTACCTCACAAGGGAGTGATCTGCAACTCTGCTACCCTAGAGGCTACCAGCAAGACCCAGCAAATGGAAAGTCAGCCGCTCAATCGGCTACAACCTGGACCTAAGACATTCAAGAAAAGAAATGCGTTAGCAAAGAAATAAACAACAGAAAGGAGTGTCAGGTTACTTAAATAAAGAAGGGTTTTCCAACCCAGCAACAAAGTACTAAACTACAGAAGCAGGAAAAGAAAGAAGCATTGCTTAAAGAGCAATAAAGGCAAAACACACTAAGTGTGAGCACAAATCTACCTGCTCTGGAAAGAATCAACCTGCAGAAGAAATGCATCAGCATAAAAGCAGGGAAAAACCAAAAGTAGATCATAGGAAACTAACAGTCCTAAGTTTGTGGGCAAATGACTGGGGTGTAAAAATAAGGGGGACTGGAGTGGGTGGCCACAGTGTCTAACACCAACAAGCAGACCCCAAAAATACACAAGGGTGAAAACACAACCGGTGGCATCTTCAGGGTCCACACACCCAACAAGTTGGCCACAATGTCCAAACTTAGTGGTGGCCACAGCTTAGCACACACAATTCACCCCTCAGAGTCCAAACAACCACACCCCCCTCTAGTCATAGCCCACGAGTCGGCATGCAAAAACTAGCCGAACACACCCAACATCCTACCCGAGCCCCAACTAGTTACTATAAACTTATATATTATTAGCCACTATAGCTTCAATATATATATATAGTTTTTATATATTATTAGCCACTATAGCTTCAATATATATATAGTTTTTATATATTATTAGCCACTATAGCTTCAATATATATATATATATTTATATAGTACATATATGCAAACATATAAACAGCACTATGCTAAAGAAAAGCTAAGCCTGATGCATGCTACCCGAGCCCCAACTAGTTACTATAAACTTATATATATATTTATATAACATACATATATACACATATACATATATACATACACAATTGGCTAAACATTTTTAGCCTAAAACAAGCTCCGGCCTTACCAAGCTCGATCACACCAGGCCATGCTCGACAAACGGGTAGCCACTACCGGCTAACCAAACACACGTCGAAACGACGCGAAAAACGAACGGTCTCGGATTTCGACAAAACTCGCCCCGTAGCTAAACACCACAGCTACAAACACAACGGCGAATTCGAAAACAACATCCGACGATAAAAACTTGGGCTAACACTGCCCGAAGCCAAAACACAAGCATTCCCTGAGAGGCCCAGCCGAGTCACCAAAACAGACTCCGGCTTGCTGGGGAATCTTGCAAACAGGCTCCTAATGGATCACTAGAGGAACCTAAAGAGCTAAGACCACGCTCTAACAATGATAACAGCCGACAACGCGACATCGAAATGCTAAGAGTGGTCAAACAAAACACAGAATAACCAGGGGCGTTACAACCTTCTTCTTCCGCAATACTCGGACGACCATATCGTCAATCCGGATCGGCTCCAGTCTAACTGATTTGTCTGGCACTACTGGTCCGGCTGTGGTAGTAATGTGCTGTTTCGGCCGAAAGAGAGCTCTTCGCAAGGAAGAGACATGGAAGACGTTGTGTAAGGTACTCAACTCCGGTGGCAGCTGCTGTCGGTAAGCCAAGGGGCCGATCCGCTCCAGGATCAAGTATGGCCCCATGTATCGTGGACTTAGCTTCTTGTACCTCCGCACCCGAGAGACCCCGTGTACTGGACGAATCTTCAGGAAAACCCTGTATCCAACCTAGAACTCAACATTCCGGTGCTGAGCATCATAATACTTTGCCTGCCTACATTGGGCCTCTAGTAGCCGATCCCTGATCAAACGAATCTGAGCCTCCGTATCTTCCACAAAATCTTAACCAAGAGCTCGAGTGTCCACGTCCTGAACCCAAGATAGCGGTGTCCGGCACTTCCTCCTATACAGTGCCTCATATGGAGCCATCCTGATGCTAACCTGGTGGCTGTTATTGTACGAGAACTCAATCAATGGTAGCAACCTCTCCCAAGGCTTCCCCATATCCAATATGCATAGTCTGAGCAGGTCCTCCATAGTCCTATTTGTCCGCTCCGTCTAACCGTCGATCTGCGGATGGAAAGCAGTGCTAAAAGTGAGTATGGAACCCAAGTAAGCATGCACTGCCCTCCACTCCCTGGAAGTGAAGCGACTGTCTCAGTCCGAGACAATATACCTGGGGATGCCATGATATCCGATGAACTACTCCACGAACACTCGCACCAAAATTGCAACTGGAGCATCCTTCCTGACCGGAATGAACCGCGCTACCTTGGTCAGTCTGTCTACAATGACCCAGATGGAATCGTGCCTAGAGTGGGAGCGAGGCAGTCCGTGTACAAAATCCATAGTAATGTCCTCGAACTTCCACTCTGGGACTGGCAGTGGCTGTAAAAACCCTCCCCGGCTCTTGCACTCCGCTTTCACGCGCTGGCAGGTCTCGCATTGTGTCACAAAATAGGTGATCTCCCTCTTCATCACGGGCCAGTACATGGTCCTCCGTAAGTCTTCCCACATCTTGGTGATGCTAGGATGCACTGAGTATCTAGAATAATGTGCCTCTCTGAGTATGTCATCCCGGATATCATCTCCTGCTAGTATGTATTCTCAACCACGGAATCGAAGGAGACCATCCTGCAGCGTGTAATCCCCATACTTGCCCCCTTCCAGGGCGCTGAAAATAGGCTCTAGTGCAGCATCCAGTCTCTGATGGGTAACAATGCGCTTTCGAATATCATCATCACTGATCAAAGAGCTCAGGTACTCTTGATACACCATTGGCTCGGCCTCCAAAACCATGGTAATATGCATATCTTCCATCATACGTAGCAACTCTATAGACATCACCCGAGGCTTTGGTACAAAAGTGTCGGCTCTCCTTCTCAAGGCATACACTATAGTATTTGCCTTCCCAGGGTGATAGTGCATCTAATAATCATAATCACAGAGGAACTCAAGCCATCTCCTCTGGCGTAGGTTCAGATCCTTCTGCGTGTCAATGTACTTGAGATTCTTGTGATCCGATTAGATATCACAATGAATCCCGTATAAGTAGTGTCTCCACATCTTGAGGGCGAATACCAAAGCCCCGAGCTCGAGATCATGTACTGGATAGTTATGCTCATGCTTCTTCAACTGTCGTGAAGCATAAGCAATAATATGTTCATGCTGCATCAAGACAACACCCATCCCCTGATAAGAGGCAACTGTATAAATCTGGAATCCTTCACTCCCAGATGGGAGTGCAACGATAGGGGATGAGGTTAGTCAGTCCTTCAGCTCCTGAAAAGCTGTCTTATAATGCTCTGTCCAATCAAAAACCACATCCTTCTTCATCAAGGATGTGAGGGGGAGGGCTATCCTCAAGAATCCCTCCATGAACTTGCGATAATAGCCTGCTAAACCCAAGAAGCTGCGATGTCTGACGCTGTCTTTGGCCGTGGCCAGTCCCACACTGCCTCTATCTTTGCTGGATCCACTGCCAATCTAGCCCCGCTGATAGTATGCCCCAGAAAAGCGACCTCCTGCATCATGAACTAGCATTTTGAAAACTTTGCATACATATAAAACTCCCTCAGCCTCTGTAAAACCTGTGTCAGGTGCTCTGCATACTCCTCCTAAGTCCGGGAGTAGACCAGGATATCATCGATGAATACTATGATGAAGAGATCTAAATGAGGCTCGAATACACGGTTCATGAGTGTCATGAATGCCGAGGGGGCATTCGTGAGCCCAAAAGGCATCACCGTGAACTCGTATAGCCCATAGCGTGAACTGAACGCCGTCTTCGGTATATCTTCTTCCCGGATGCGGAGCTGATAGTATCCGGACCGCAAGTCTAGCTTGGAGAACCAGAAAGCTCCCTGAAGCTGATCAAACAACTCGTCTATCCGAGGCAGTGGATAAGTATTTTGAATCATCAACCGGTTCAGCTCTCTATAATCTATTCATAATCGCAACGATCCGTCTTTCTTCTTCACAAATAGAACGGGTTCTCCCGAAGGCGACGAGCTCGGCCGCACAAATCCCGAATCCACTAGCTCCTCACGCTGAGTCCTGAACTCTGCTAAGTCCCTGGGGGCCATCCTGTAAGGTGCCCGGGGCACTGGTCTCGCCCCCTGCACCAATTGAATCCTGAAGTCCAAATCCCGGGCTGGTGGTAGTCTGGGCAATTTCTTCAGAAACACATCGGAGGAATCCCGAGCCACCAGGATATCATCTATTGAACTCTCAACTGCTGCCATCTCGAAGCAAAAGAGGTACACCTCCTCCCCCTGCTCATAGGCCTTGACAGCCTGTACTGAAGATAAAGAAAGGTGAAGGATGGGACAGATACCTTTAATGGTGACGTAGGAAACTCCATGTCTAAGTGTGATCCTCTTCGAGGGGCAGTCAATCTGGGCATGGTTCCAATGGAGCAGGTCATGCCCAAAATAAGATCAAAGTCCGACAGTCTCAGGACCGTTGCCGGAGCCTCGAATGCCTTGCCTCTGATCTCAGCCTCCATATTGCAGCTATTCGTGGTCTGTAGCTCGGAGCTATCAGGAAGACGCACCATCATTTACAAGCCAGGGAACCTTTCCACGCCCTCTAGTCATTCAATAAACGTGTCCGACACGAATGAGTGGGAGGCACCCGTATCGAAGAGAGTATGGGCGTGCTTGCCGCTGATCATAACTATCCCTGGGTTTTGTTTGAGTTCAAAGATAAATATTATTTCTAAGGTTCTCAAGGTACTATATAATTGAAGACTTAAATAAAATTATCAATAATCTTAAATACCTGTGATGACCTCTTCGGGATTCCTCGGCTTAGCGAGGTCTAGCGCATACACCTACCTCCCGGTCTCTTCCTCGGCCATGATGTCCACGACCTCGGCCTCGACCTTGACCCTGGTGTGCTGGAGGGGCTACTGGAGGTGGAGGAGGAGGGAGTGGGTGGATCTGATGTGGACACTGCGATCTGATGTGCTGAAAGTCCACCTAGTGCCAACTAGCTTCACCTATGGGGGGGGGGATTGGTGACTTGCAGCGTATTTGCGGAATTAAAATTGTACCTGTAGAATCAAAACAAACCACACAGCACAGAAAATAACACAGGCAATTTATAGTGGTTCCCCGATTTGGGTACGTCCACTTTCCCCCTTCGACCTATCTCCCAATCCCGGGACGACTCGGTCACTTCACCAACAGGATTGAAATCCAATCCTTGCACTATCGGAAGGAACCCTTCCACATGTAGGAGTCGACACTCCCACAACACGGGTTGCACCCAACCCTACCACTAGGAACCAAATGTTCCTTTACAAAGAAAAAGAGACTGGAGTGTATAAGAAATACAAACAACTTGAAGATCTAGGTGTCCCTTTTCGTTAGGCTACTTGTTCTTGTAGGCAACGAAAAGTCCACGACCCTTGATATTTCTTGGAGTGAATCTCCCCGAGACCGGCGGCGGCAAAGGGCGGCGGCAAGGCTCTCGATGTTGGCGGTGGCAACTGAAAACAGCAGCGATGCACTGGAGATTCAATCTTCTTAGCGAAGTCGGCAAGGTCTTCCAACGGTCACACAAGGATCGATCGTCTCGATCGATTCGGACGGGGATGGATTTCCCTATCTCAAATCAAGAGACAAAAGATCTCTGGTTAGACGCGTGAGACGCTGTGCAAGACTTGGCTTCTTTCACAGTGGATCTGGAGGATATCGAGATCTGCTACGGTGACCACTACACGAGCGGCGGCGGAGACGATTGGCGGAGCTAGGGCTCGACGACGGCTCTCCTTTTTGAATTCACGTGTCTGTCTATGTACTGTTCACCAATACCTGTATATTTATACATTAGGTCATAAAGATGACCGTTGTGTGCCCCACCAAAGCAAAGACCTAAGTCCGGTTCGAAATACCACTGGAAACCTGGACCGGTCAAGGAAGAGTCGGAAATTTGCCCAAGTCAAAATCGGCGAGAATCGTAGGTGATTCTGGACGAATCAGCGAGAATCACTTACGATTCTCGCCGAATTCTACTTGGCGAATTCTGGCAGCACAGGTTATAGAGGCTGGGGAGAATCGGCGGGAATCACATTTGATTCTCGCCGAATCGTCGAGAATGCAAAGTCATTCTCGACGAATCGGCGAGAATCACTTAGTGATTCTCGACGATTCTGCCTTAGAGGATTTTCTGACTGCGTCGAGACAGCCGACCCAACCTAGTGAGAATCATCTAGTGATTCTCGACGACTCGTCGAGAATCACTAGTGATTCTTGACGAATCGGCGAGAATCACATAGTGATTCTCGACGATTTACACTTAGACGATTCTCGTCTTTCAACCCATGAGCTTGTCTTTGGCCCATCCTTGCTCCTTGTCTGCTCTTGCTTTATCATAGCCCTGTACTTGAAATTAAGTACACCCCAATAGAAAGAGTACACGTAGGCCTACACACTGATCTGCTCAACGAGGGATTACGTTGCACAGACCCGTGTATATTGACCCACTGCACCCTGACATTGGTGTGTACTTAGCAATGAATAGCTGTAAGCACAACTAGAAATATTTCATCAAATACATTGTGAATTCATCCTAGCTTGACAGGTGGCTTCCTCAAATCAAGGTAATTGTGGATACAATACCCAACAATCTCCCCCTATTTGACAAAGCCAAAATCCTACTAGCTAAGATGAATACCACCATCCAGAGAATAAATAAGACATACGAAAACAAAAGCAAGCAGAACAATACTTGAGTTAAACATGAAATCATATAAATATATATAAATCCACAAGGCTTGTTCATATGATAATGTGAGAAAATTGTTATGCAATAAGAGGCGGAAAAGATCCTAAGCCTATTTCTTCTTAGCAAGACTATCCTTAAGCTTCTGAGCCAGGAATTTCTTGCTTTGCCTTTCGAAATATTCCTTAGGCTTTGGATGATATCTGGGAGGAGGTGCTTTATCTGCCACGGTATTGTTCCTGAAGAATATGTTACGTTTGGCTTCAAATTCTTTGTGCCGCTCCCATTTGTACTGGTTATATACATCACTTCGATTTATTTGCCCCCTCTGCTGTAACAGAAATGTGTCCAAGATAATACTCTTTGATACAGGACTCCATTTTTCGTTCCTCACATCATCCTCCGTCAATCTGATCTTCTTTTCAGCTTGCATTTCCCTAGATGTCCCTTCTTGAAGTTTTCTCTTGTTCTTGTGTTTTGCTAGGGCATCTTTGTCAAACATGGCCATCAATTTGGCTTTGGAACTGTCCCTAGCAGCCCCTTGAGTATCAGCTTCACTTAGAGGAACTCCTCCTACACTTGCTTCCTCATCATTTACAGTATTATTCTCAGGAGTCTCAGGAGCAGGATTACCCTCAGGATTTTCAGGGATATCGGTGCCTAATACTTGTTTGAGCAACCACCGGCAACTGTCATAAACATAGACATTAGACTGGTCAAAATTGTCGATGATGATTTGCTGAAGCCCGGCCATTTTAGCAGTATATTCTTCCTCCCCCTTTTTGGCTTCGACTGCAATGGAGTTTGCATAGGAGTGCAGGGACTCATCTATGTGCTTCAGAGAGTTTGAGAACTCAGTCAGCAGGCCTTTTTGATTTGCATTTAGAAGCACCATGTTGGCATCGAATTTCTGTATGCTATCTGCCACAACATGTGCATTTTTATTGACTACTCCCAGGTCGTCAGTATTCTTCTTTAGTCCTTTCATGAGAAGAGATACGACTGTGCCTGCCTCTGTATATTTTTCATCATATTTCTTCTCCATCACATCTAGTTTATGGTTGATCTGAACCACATTCTTGAGCATGAGATCATCAGAGTCCTTCAGTCTCTTTAGCACTTTATTGAGGGATTTCTCAAATGTATCCTTGAGCTCATCCAGCATCCCTTGGACAAAATTAACAGTGTGATTTGCTAGGTTTGCTTGAAGTGGAGGAGCTGCAGGCAGACCCTGGTCAGGCTCCCCAACAGAAGTACTGGGAGAGCTGGACACTAGAATAGAGTCCACAGGGGGGACAGAGGGTTGCTGAGAGGGCTCCCCCTGCATTCCTGCATCCGACCTCTCAGGATCTTGTTCCTCAGATGAAACAGCAGCATCCTCCCGAGGATCCACCACTTTCTCCCTCTCAATTACTTCTTCCTCCATCTCAGTCTCCAAGTGCTCAGGCTTATCTGCAGAGTTGTGCATATCTTCCTCTACTTCTTCCTCCTCCTCCTCATCAGCCACCTCATCTCCCAGGTAATTCATATCTTCCTCACCTTCCTCTTCCTCCTCCACATCTGCCACTTCATCTGCTACCTCCTCCTCATGATCTTCTTGCAAAGTCTCCACAGCATCTTTAGCTATCTGAGAAATATCAGAGATGATGTTTGCAGAAGAGTGTACAGGCTCCCCCTCAGTTCCTGCAATCAGTGCGTCAGAAACTTCACTGGGTGCTGCCATAGAATGTGCAGGAGCACTGGTGTCCTCGGTCGTAGATGCTTCCTCTTGGTCTATTTCCCTAGCAACCTGCCCTATTCGACGCTCCCACCGGTCGAATATGCTTACGTCCATCCTTTTCAAATAGTGCAGAGGCACTCCTTTGCTCATGTCGAATGTATCTCCGTCCAGCTGATTCAGATAGAGGCTGATGATTCTGCCAAAGTTGTGGGTTCGGAGTGTGTCTTTAATTCTTTCAAAGAGCATGGCTCCCTAATTGAACCGCTTTCGGCAGACGATTGCCACCAGAGTCTTGAACATTTCCCCTGAAATATGGTCGTGGGATCCAGGTTTGCAGATTAGAGCCTTCCCAACGATGTCAGACAGCAATTTTCCCTCCTCGTTCATGTCTTTCCTTTTGATTGACCTGGTCCCCCTGGCCAGTCCACAAAAGGATAGGGTCCTTGCTCTATCCTCTTCCTCCAGGTAATCATCTTCCTCACAACTGGATAGCCGTAGGCATTGGGTCAGTTTCCTGGCGGATAACTTGATCTTCTTCCCTGCAACCTTGCTCTTGATGGAGGTGTCTTCGTGACGGAGCTTAGCAGTAGCAAAGAACTCCAATACTTCCTTATCCAAGATCTTGCACGGGTGCTCCAGCACGAACGTCAGTCCCGCTTCCTCGAGCATTATGATTATGTTCCGAAACTCGTCCGAGGCCTGGGAGAATCCAGTTCTCACGAGCTCGCATCCAATGATCAGGCCTGCAGAAGTCCGTGGGGCCATAGCAAACTAGAAAGAAAGGGAATACCAATTTCGAAGTCTAAGGATCTCCGAAACCAAGAGAGTGAGAACAAAATCTACATTAAGCTCAAGTCTCGGTAAGGGACAAGATGGATATTACCTAGTGCAGAGAGGCAGTGAAGGTTCCGGCTGCTTTACCGGAGAGACGACGAGCCGATCAGAGGCGATGCTTGGACGAGTGCCTGGTTGCGAGAGGAAGGCTTCAGGAGGTGTTGTTAGGTCACCACGAACTGCCGATGGAGGAACCCGCTGGGAGGAAGGGTTTCCTACGGAGCTTGGACACGGTCTCGGCGAATCGCTGGAAGTTGAAGGGTCGGCAGGATTTAAGTTGGGTCGGCGGGATTTAGGTTCCATGTTATAAGCGGGTTTATATATATATTTATGTCTGAAGGCTTTGTTCGACGGAAACTGCAACAGTTTAATATTGATCGTCGGGAATGGAGGAATTTGGTTCGACGATTTGGTGATGCTTTCGTGCTAATGTTGGTTCGCACGGGTGAATTTTGTTCGATGATACCATGGTGGAATTTAGTTTGAGGGAAATCGCTGAGATTCCAAATTTATGTCGTTGTCAAGGGTAGGAAAGTCTTAATAGGCATAATTGTTTCTTAATCCAACCAAGGGGTTCAAAATTTTCGAGGGCGGACTTATGGCTGAAAATCTCAAACTAATCACTGCTAATGTAACTGAAGGTTATCTTACACTTATACCCCTTCCCTAAGTGACTGAGCATACGTGAATAATTTTTCTATATGACCATCTAATTTTAAAAGAAGTGAATTCATTACTTAGTGTGGACATGTAGACATACATATACATATATGTAAAAATCGATGCACTATGGCTCATATATTGAAGCTGATTGCGATTACCTGTGATAACAAGATGTAACATTCACATTATCAACACAGAGTATATCAGGAGGTCAGTATGCATGTGCCTGTAATGATGGCACTTCTCCCATTCTCGACACTTTTTCCACGTCATTCTTGGAGCATCTCCTGTCCGGTTCCCATCAGGATTGTGGGAACCCAGACCACCCTGCAGGAAAGAGTTATCTTGCCTTAGGAACCCAATAAGTATTGGGTCCTAGGTTCCTGTCAGCATAATAATTGGAATGCCTCCCCTCAGGAATCCTGGTGGGAGGACTAACATTGCCTCGAGGATGTGGAAATCCCCTTGCCTTTGACACTGAAGAGTTGTGCCAACAATCTATGGCAAAATTACCCACTTTGCCACAACACCAACACTCATAAATGTTGTATCGCCGTTTTTGACCTGATCTACTGACTGAGGTAGTCGGAATCTTGGGTCTAAACGGGACAGGGCAGGTTCTGCTCACAAATTTGCCTTTTCCACCGTGACACGTGGGAGGGTTGATAGAGAGCATGTGGTGAGTGTCATGAGGCCTGGGAGGTGGTGCCTTCCTTTCAGTCATCACACTCCCAGAGGCCCCATGGGTATTTACCACATGTTTCCTGTCCCCTCTTTCCTGTGTCCTAGGGTGGAAAGTACTGCTTTGAGAGCTGGTTCCTGCATATTCATGATGAGTTGGGGCTGAGGCTGAGAATACAAAGGGTTCAGAATGAGCCTTGGGAATTCTCTCATGGGTAGCCATGACAGTTCTGGCACTGTGGGTATTTCCACCTGAGGGCTGATCATTCTTGCAGTGACCAACGTTGTTTCTGTGGTCATACCTGAAAGCATGATGAGTGCCTTTCCTTCCTGGAGTGGGGGGTCTAAATACCGTTTCCCCATTTCTCCATGAATTGATAATTCGGGAGATCCACCCATTTTCTTTCTTTCTTTTGATAGCATCAACCTTGGAAAAGTTGGATACTATCCTCTTCTCATTCTCTAGACTACTCTCTAGATCTGAGATTTTAGAGTCCTTAACCTTATTGGATTCCAATTGGAGAACCAATAAGATTCTCAGCTGAGCAATCTCCTTAGCTTGCTCCTCCACAAGTAAGTTGCTCTTCTGAAGGGCACACATAAGGGAATCAGGATTTTCAATCTTTTGATTGAGGCTATCCATATCCCTTGCATTTTTTGAAGGACTACCCTCTGAATTGTTCCTGTCTTCAAGAACTTCAAGAGGAGAGGGGCATGAGGAAGAAGTTACCTGCTCTTAACTTTGTTGTGCAGGGTTACCGTTAATATCGGCAGAGACTGTTGAGTCAGCTTCATCAGAACTGCTTTCCTCAATTTCTTCTTCAGTCTCTGACAAGGACACAAGAGCCCTGATACTGACAGATTGATCATGCCCTTCATCTTCAGAAATGAGGACCCCTACATAGGCTTCATCCTCTTGTTGATGACTAGTCCCAGTTTTCTCTGATCCCTCCATGAGGTCTGAGATGGTTTGCCACATAGATTTAGCTGTCCTACACTTGTCCACTCTAAAGCGAGATGGTCCAGACCAGACATCAGTGATGATCTGACGAATCACCTGGTCCAGGTTGAACAGTGAGAGCTCTGTCTCCGACATCTCTTTGGGACACTTGGGGATTTGGAGATCTTTCCCCGAGCTGGAAGCCTTCATGGGAATGAAGGGACCCTTTTCCAGAATGAGTGATGCTCGAGGGTCGATGGCCTCTAGATGAAATAGTACTCTCATCTTCCATACAGGATAGTACTCCTTTGTACATGAGGGGAGTCTTAGAGGAGGGACATCATAATCCAACTCCATGCTTGAGTCTGATCTTCTTGTTGACACTGGTGGCAGGATTCAACTCAAGGTGTTAACCTTTTTGATGAGTAACCTCCCTCTGATACCACTTGAAAGTCCACCTAGTGCCAACTAGATTCACCTATGGGGGGGGGATAGGTGACTTGCAGCGTATTTGCAGAATTAAAATTGTACCTGCAGAATCAAAACAAACCACACAGCACAGAAAATAACACAAGCAATTTATAGTGGTTCCTCGATTTGGGTACGTCCACTTTCCCCCTTCGACCTATCTCCCAATCCAGGGACGACTCGGTCACTTTACCAACAGGATTGAAATCCAATCCTTGCACTATCGGAAGGAACCCTTCCACAGGTAGGAGTCGACACTCCCACAACACGGGTTGCACCCAACCCTACCACTAGGAACCAAATGTTCCTTTATAAAGAAAAAGAGACTGGAGTGTATAAGAAATACAAACAACTTGAAGATCTAGGTGTCCCTTTTCGTTAGGCTACTTGTTCTTGTAGGCAACGAAAAGTCCACGACCCTTGATCTTTCTTGGAGAGAATCTCCCCGAGACCGGCGGCGGCAAAGGGCGACGGCAAGGCTCTCGGAGTTGGCGGAGGCAACTGAAAATAACAGCGATGCACTGGAGATTCAATCTTCTTAGTGAAGTCGGCAAGGTCTTCCAACGGTCACACTAGGATCGATCGTCTCGATCGATTCGGACGGGGATGGATTTCCCTATCTCAAATCAAGAGACAAAAGATCTCTGGTTAGACGCGTGAGACGCTGTGCAAGACTTGGCTTCTGTCACCGTGGATCTGGAGGAGATCGAGATCTGCTACGGTGACCACTACACGAGCGGCGACGGAGACGATTGGCGGAGCTAGGGCTCGACGGCGGCTCTCCTTTTTGAATTCGCATGTCTGTCTATGTACTGTTCACCAATACTTGTATATTTATACATTAGGTCATAAAGATGACCGTTGTGGGCCGCACCAAAGCAAGGACCTAAGTCCGGTTCGAAATACCGCTGGAAACCTGGACCGGTCTAGGAAGAGTCGGAAATTTGCCCAAGTCAAAATCGGCGAGAATCGTAGGTGATTCTCGACGAATCGGCGAGAATCACTTACGATTCTCGCCGAATTCTACTTGGCGAATTCTGGCAGCACAGGTTATAGAGACCGGGGAGAATCGGTGGGAATCACATTTGATTCTCGCCGAATCGTCGAGAATGCAAAGTCCTTCTCGAAAAATCGGCGAGAATCACTTAGTGATTCTCGACGATTCTGCCTTAGAGGATTTTCTGACTGCGTCGAGACAGCCGGCCCAACCTGGCGAGAATCATCTAGTGATTCTCGACGACTCGTCGAGAATCACTAGTGATTCTCGACGAATCGGCGAGAATCATATAGTGATTCTCGACGATTTACACTTAGACGATTCTCGTCTTTCAACCCGTGAGCTGGTCTTTGTCCCATCCTTGCTCCTTGTCTGCTCTTGCTTTATCATAGCCCTGTACTTGAAATTAAGTACACCCCAATAGAGAGAGTACACGTAGGCCAACATACTGATCTGCTCAACGAGGGATTACGTTGCACAGACCCGTGTATATTGACCCACTGCACCCTGACATTGGTGTGTACTTAGCAATGAATAGCTGCAAGCACAACTAGAAATATTTCATCAAATACATTGTGAATTCATCCTAGCTTGACAGGTGGCTTCCTCAAATCCAGGTAATTGTGGATACAATACCCAACATGTGCCCAGGCTGGCCGCATCCAAAGTACGTGAT
This sequence comes from Platanthera zijinensis, assembly GCA_039513925.1. Lineage (NCBI taxonomy): Eukaryota > Viridiplantae > Streptophyta > Magnoliopsida > Asparagales > Orchidaceae > Platanthera > Platanthera zijinensis. The sequence continues at coordinate 82,810,770 of CM077079.1, forward strand.
CTGCCTCATACCCCGATTGTCTTGCCTCATTGGTCCTTGCATCTGCAGAGGTGGGGGAGCCAATGGTGGAGGAGGCCCCTACTCCTGCCTGTAGTTGGGACGACGATGTCCCCCACCCCTCCTATATCCAATAACTTTGCCTCTCTTAGATGCCCTGCTACTATCTCCGGAGGATGAGCCCTCTAGCGGTCTCTTTCCTCTTCCTTGTCACCATTAGCTGGTCAGCCTCCAGCTTCTTCGCCATCTCAATAATCTGTGTAGTGGTGCCATGCGATATGAACAATAAGGGCTGCCTTAAGGAATCTCGGAGCCCATGGTAGAATCTTTTTGAATACTTCCATTCATCCCAGTCATGGAATCCCGTAAATATAGCCAAGTGGGAGAACTCTCTTTGGTATTCGAACACGGATCTGCTCCCCTGCTGGAGGTTCAGAAATCGTGCTTCCAAGGCATCTCTGTCTGTGGAGGATATATAGTGCTCTAAGAATTTATTGCTGAATTCCTCCCAAGAAATATCCATCAGCTCCCTATCAGCATATGTAGAGTCTCGTACAGACTTCCACCACCTCTTTGCATGAGCCTCCAGTACCGAGGTGGCAAGAGGGACTGCCTGTCCGGCTGGGTAGCTGATGCCAGCTAACAGCTCCTGAATAGTCTCCAGCCACTCCTCCGTCTTCACAACATCTTCTATCCCGTGATACACTGGCGGAGACAAACTATTAAAGGCATTCAACCAGTTTGACCCTGGGTTTGGCAGCTGTGTCGAGGCTTGCTGGGCTCTGAAGGCATCTAGGATAGCCATCAGAGTTTGTCCCATCTCTGTCTGCATGAAAGGAGTGGCATCCGTAGGGGGAGGAACCACATTCTGCGGAGGCTGCATAAAGGTAAGGTAAACGTCAAAAATTAGCATAACTCATTGCTTAATGGACTATTTTATATGACTTTTGCACATGGGCACACCATTGCTTCTGCTGCATAGTTTGTCTGCAAACTAATGCTCGAGCGGAGTGTTCTAGTGTTGTGGACTTCTTTATCATATGATCGTTTATTCAAGTGATACCAGTTTGTAAGATCAAACTCCCCCTTTCGAGGAGTTAACCCGAATCTTATGCCCAGAACTGCCGCCTTACGGTGATACTAACACATGGGTTAGTCGACACCGCAAGTCGCCGATTCTGCCGGCTAGTACGATCATAAACCTTTTCGGCCAATTGAGAAACAGAAGTATAAAACATAGTATACACAACATAGTACACAACCACAGTACTAATCAGATATATAACAAATGAAGAGTACACAAATGAATAGTCCAAAAGGAATGCAAAGTCAGAAGGGCCTATGCCCAGTACATCAAATCAAATCTCTCACTCTCTCAAATCCAAAAGCAGCGGAATCTAATCATCTAAACTCATCCCACCTGAGGACGCGCAGTTGTAGTAGTAGTAGCCAGTAGTAATGGTATCTGCTCCTCAAGTCCTGCCATCTCGTCGTGCTGGTGCTCCATCTCCTCGAGCTCCTAAAATGATATGGTCACCGATAATTAGTCAAAAAGACTAAGTCGTTTCCTCCGCACCTCGCCCCGAAACTCCTAGGCACCGAGCGGGAGGACGAAGTGGAGGACAACAAGGGGTATTAAAAGAGAAGTAGGTGACAGAAGCTAACTAGCAAGTGTATAATATAATTCTACATCTATCAGTTCTAAGCACAAGGTATAAAGAAGTAAAGTGCAGTACAGTAAGTAAAGAACTGAAAGTAAAGCAGAAAGTAAGGCTATACTACCATTATACTATCGTCACAGATCATACCTTAACTTATAAAAATGCCCATACAATTTATAAGTTAAGGTCTCCAGGAATTTTAACATATCATATAAAAGAGCCCATACTAATTTATATGATAAAGATTTATGAGCGTATGACCTAATGAGTATGAATGATTATGTTATGGTTATGCAATATGCAAGTGCAACACACGCACACGACTCTGAGATCCCAGACCTTTAGTTCCCACATTTAGAGAGCTAGCATCACTCTAAGGTACCACCGTTGTGGCTACGGCAGCAGTGGATCAGGCTTCTCCGCTTTCTAGGCGGGTATACACACTATCAGGCCTAGACCTCTCTTGTACGCCTCTGTACACGTAACAAGTGCACTCTAGAGTCTATGCATACTAAATGCTAGCTGCCTGCTATACTTTCAGGTCGGGTGCACGTCTTTGGGATTGTCTGCCTGACCGCAGTATTAAACAACATACTTGCCCTTCCACCCGTACACTTTACCCCAGTCACCGTACTGCCATCAGTGTGACGATTGGCCCAGTACCGCATGACCCACCACCATTTCCCTTATGCACAAGCAATTAATTCAACTCGAGCCTCCAGCTCGCATGACAAACCTGTCCTGATTCCTCCAACCCTGCCCGGGTGAGAAAGTAAACCAACCACTTCCTTCCATCTCTGCACGGGTGAGCAAGTAGTCAACAGACTCCAAGTCCCTCCAACCCAGCACGAGTGAGAACACACATCAAGTTCAGCTCCCTCCAACCCATCACGGGTGAGCATGTGTATCATTTGCCTTAGCCTAGTATACTACTCTTATCTATCGAATATTAAACTTAGTAGTTTAGGGTTAATCCCAGGACTGCCCAAGGTATGCCCAATGAAGGGGTCTCGAAGGCACTTGGAACCAAGATGGAATTAAAATCCAAAGTTCCCTTTCGCAAGGATAATTACTTTTAGTTGATGTCTACCCATGATTCGCACTCAACTCTCCTTATTACTCTTGGGCGATACTAATGACTTAAGTTATTATCGGGGAGGGCGACGGTCTTCCGCCGTCCTCCACTCCATTTGTTACCACATGACTTGCACTTTACTCTCATCACTAAGACAACACTACCCACCAGGGTTATACTTCCAATTGTAATCTCCAGCTCAATTGTCGATCTGTCCTCCCGGTGGCCTTATGGTATAACCTTACTTTTACTATGCGCAGCCCATGACCTAATACCACCCCGAAGTCGAACTACCAATTCCTTGGGCCACCAATCCTTAATTATTTATCCTAGGGTTATATGGACTAATGAAATGAGCATGTCTATATTCATAACTTTCCTAGGTCATTAAGGCTTCAAATTAAATCATTTAAATTAATTCCCTATGTCACTTTACACATGAAGTAGTACAATTTATAATCCACTGACCTAAGAAATTTTTCCTGGGTTGTATATTGATAAAATATTGCTGTCTACAAAGTTTCATAATTTCCTTTGATTATTATATTTATTCCTTAATTAATACCAAATCCACATAATTACCATTTTCCAAATAAAGTATACGGAATACATAAGCCAAAATTCTAGGAAAATTACAGAGCATATATATCATTAATTTAAGACTAATGGCAGAGTTTCATTAACCTCTATAGTGTAATGGCCTATCAAATTCCATTCTTAAGTATTTACCAAAATGCCATTATGCAAATTTAAATATTATCAGTACATCCAAAAATTTTGAGATAAATACACAAGGCTAATCATACAAATATACAATGCTAGAAATAATTCCAAAATTTTCTGATATGTATTTTCATCGATTCATGAAAAAATGCAATAAGGGTAAAATGGTAATTTCAATGCAATTTACTCCAAAAGTTCTCAAACAAAAAGATAAAATTTTCCTAAGTCAAATATAACTTCCTTTTTGACTTGACAAACTTTGGGGATTTTCCTCGATCAAAACCTATTTTTCCAAATTATTTTCCAAAAGGGCCTATACTTTTAAAAATTCCAAATAATAGGTTTTTTTATCTCAAAAATTCCAAAATTAATTTGAGAGGTGCAATTTACCCTAATGAACCTCTGAAATCAATTCCATGATTTTTGCATGCCTCAAATAGGATGAATGTGCATCATTTCATTTATTGCTATTTGCACCCCAAGGCCATATTTATCCAACACATGCAAGTGGATTAACCCAACATAAAGTGATCCAAATGTTTTGAAATTTTTATCAACCACCAACGATGTCCCCAAGGACCTGCCACCAAAATTTGGGGTCATTTGGATGTTTAAAACTCCAAATATTTCATTTATTTAATTTTTGATATTATGACAAATACTATCGAACAATTTGTCCCAAAAATTCTCAATTTTTGGCAGGGGATAGATATGCCCTAGACATGCACATGCCCGAATGTTTGGGTAATATGGACATCTGGTTTGGCATGGGCTTAGGTTTTAGTTTTTATCCTAGCCTAGGACCAATTCTAATATAATAGCCCTACAGGGAGCCCTACTGCTCCAAATCTTATGTTTAGGGTGGCAAATGAAAGTTAAGACCAAGGTTTAGAAATTTTATTTAGGGTCCAGGCTCTGGATATGTCTCTAAGAGGCCTATATTTAATAAATAAGACTCTGTATAAAGTGTGACAAAAAGTCACTATCAATTTATTTCATTTCATAACATATATTTAAAATTGCACGAATCTTAAAGTAGCCATGGACGGCATCTGGTCATCGTCCCCAATCACTGGACGGCTGAGATTGAGCCATCCAGGGCCACCTTTGCTGGCTATTTCCGGCCAGCTGAGCCATCGCCACCGCCGACAGATGTCGCCACCACCTTCACTGAGGTGGGGGCTTGCGTTTCCCGGCGGTGAGGCCGCTGGAGTTGGCTCCTTCGGCGAACCCGAGCAAGAAGAAAAACTCGGCAATTTCGCATTTTCCTCTCGTGGCATCGGGCTCAATTGAGCCTGATATCTCCCATATTTGATCTAGACAGCTAGTACGGAGAGAGGGGCGGCGAAACGGACCTGAGTTGGTGGCTGGCGGCGAGTTTGGCGGTAGTTTGCCAGAGTAGAGCTGCTCCGGCGATCTCCTTGTCGAAAGCTTGTTTCTCAACCAATTTCCTCGCTCCAGCTATCGAATTCAAGTCGATTCCTCCTTCTGAAGCTAATGGTGTGGCTGGCTTGGACTGAGATGGCTTATACATGGAGAAAACTCGAAGGTGAGCTCGAGCTCAACCTTGTATGCTCCGCCCATTGTGCCATGTGTCAAGCCCAACCCCAAATCCTTCTGAAATTCTCTTGGCAGTCGGCCAGCAAGCCCTTGGTCATAAAAAAACCAAGGACAAGTGGCCTCCTTCCCATAAACCCACTTTCTCTCTCCTTCTTTTGGTGAATTCTCCAAAATGCCCCCTTGCATGCACTCTCTCTCAACAACCAGAGAGGTGGGGCTGGTCTTTTACTCTTTGGGCATCTAATGGGCCATATTTGGTGGACTTGGCCCAAAGGAAATGGCATAGCCATTATTTTTCAACTTTAGGTCCATTTGTGGACTTTGTTGACTTTTGGGTTAACTTGGTCAACATGGTGAGTGGTCTGACCCCACTTGTTGGTCATTAGCCTAATGGCACTACCCAACTTGGGTTGGGTCAAGGGTGTAAGACCCCATTTTTTTCTTTTTAAACACCGGGGTCTTAGGCCCAGGATCGCCGCTATGCGATGACACCTTCACATCCTGAAGGGTCATCACCATAAAGCGCCTATTCTGCCGGCCAATTCGATCACGGAAAGGTAGTACAATAAATGAAAAGCAAGTCCATAGAAATCACATGTATAGAAATAAAAGTCTCCACGAAGGGAGAGTCCACAAAAATAATATAAAAGGTACTGAAACAAAGGGCTTATGCCCGATACATCAAAATCCTCACTATAGGACGCTCAAGCGGAAGCAAACTATAACATTTACTATAAGTCAGGACTCACAGTCCTAGCTGGCTGAACTCCTGAGCTAGACTGCCCTATCTCCAAACGGGCCGACCTCCGGGGCTGCTCCTCCTTGCTGGGCTCCACGATCCCCTAAATGATGTTGTCCGAAAACCGTTAGTCTATAAGACTAAGCCCTATCATCCCCCGCCCCTTCCCCCATGGCCCCTAGGCACCGAGCGGAGAGGAAGAGAGGGGAGGACTTGAAAGTGGAGAGTAATCAAAAAAAGGTGGCAACGGACCTATACTAGCAATTTTATAATAAATAATTGCAATAAGACGAAATATGAAAAGTAACCTTCACTTATGTGAGAACACATAAGCCAAGGGGTCTTCTACAAGGCTCCCATCATATAAAAAGTCTCATACCAATTTATGCGTTGGGGTGTCGGTTATCAAACATCAGTATATATATATATATATATATATATATATATATATATATATATATATATATATATCAAAATTGACCTTATTTTATAAACTTGCCCACACAAGTTTATAGACCAAGGGGTCGTTTTGCAAGGCCTATTGTATAAGCGTCTCATTCCACTCATACATTAGCTGTCAAGGGTTAAATGATTCGATTATGCCATGATATGCTAGTGGGTATGATGAATCATGCAAGTGAAACACACACACCCGACTCTGTGTACACAGACCTTTAGTTCCCCCTTTCGGAGCCGTTACCTCCCAGGATACCTCCGTAGTGGCAGACGGAAGCGGTGGGTTGGGCCTCGCCCACCTCTAAACCAGTAAAGCACAACCGGTTAGACCTATCGTAGCCTCTACTCGTGGTGCACAAAGCAGACTCCTGCGTACTCTTGCCTGCTGGCGCACCAGACTTCTATTGGAGAAGTGCTAACCACACTTGCCGAGTCAGCGTATTGGCGTCGGTGCATCAACCCTCCAATACCGAAGACCCACCACCTTAATTTTTCTTTACTGACTATGCACATGCAATATTTATCGTGTCAAACTAATCGAGCCAAAGCTCCCCGGACCATTCCGTCCGTCTCTTAACCAATCGAGCCGAAGCTCCCCGGACCATTCTGTCTGTCTCTTAACCAACCGAGTCGAAGCTCCAAACTATCTTCTTGTGCTAGCAGTGTTTGTGAAATGTGCAACCCTAATTACTAAGTTACGGAAAGTCTCTAGTGTCAAATAAATCCACCTATGGGGGGGGGGAATAGGTGTCGTGCCGTATTTTGCGGAATTTAAATTACCTGCACAAATAAACAAACACAGCACACAAAAGCACACAAGCAATCATTGTGGTTCCCTGTTTTGGGTACGTCCACTCTCCCCCTTCGACCTATCTCCCACCAAGGGACGACTCAGTCACTTCACAAACCAGATTGAAATCCAATCCTCACACTATGGAAGGAACCCATCGAACTAAAGGAGTAACTACTCCTCCACCACGGGTTGCACCCAACCCTTACAACTAGGAATAAAAATTCCTTTACAACAAAACAAATATTGAATGTATAAGAAATACAAACAAACTTGTAGAGAATCCGACGTCGCTCTTCATTCATTGATGCTTTCTTAAAAGAGACAAAGAGTCCACGACCGCAGTACTCTCTTGGAGAGGATCTTATCAAGATCGGCGGCGGAAAGTGGTTGCGGCGGCGATGCTTTGTGAATCCAATCTTCTTGACGAAGCAAGCAAGGTCTACCAACAATCTCAATCGGATCAGTCGTCTCAATCGATTCGGAATGAAGAAATATCATCTTTAAACAAATCGAGAGACAAGAGATCTCTCGAGAGAAGCGTGAGATGCTAGGCTTGCCTCGGTGCTGTCATCGGAAGATCAAAGAATCTCTGAGATCAGCAGCGGCGACTAGCTTGCGAGCGGCGACGGCGATCGGTGAAGTTCCGCGATCGGATAGGGCACGCTCGGCCTCGGTTTGATTTTTCGTTATTCGATTCCTTGGTATGTTCAAATATGCGAGTATATATACTAGAAGCCAACCCTAAATGACCGTTATGGGGCCCACAAGGAGAAGCCCTAGTCCCGGTCAAAACGGCGCACAGCGAACTTAGTTCGGTCTAGCGAACGGGAATTTTGCCTAAGGCAAAATCGGCGAGAATCGCTGGTGATTCCCGTCGAAGTCGGAGGGAATCAGTCACGATTCTCGTCGAATTTTCCTTGGCAGAATTCCAGTTGGAAATCTGGTCATCTGGAGGGAATCAGCTGGAATGCAAGGTGATTCTCGTCGAATCGGCGAGAATTACTTGGTGATTCCCGTCTATTCTGCCTTAGCAGAATTCTTGTAGTAGGACAGTCAGCCGGATGAAGTCAGCGGGAATCACTGACTGATTCTCTACGATTCGGCGAGAATCACTAATGATTCCCGTCGAATCGGCGAGAATCACTTAGTGATTCCCGTCGATTTTGACTTAGACGATTTTTCTCTTCCTTCTTATGAACATGGCCTTTGACCCATCTTTGCTCCTTTTCTGCTCTTGATCTATCTCGACCCTGTACTTGAAAATAAGTACATTCTAATAGAGAGAGCACACATGAGTCAACAGACTGATCTGCTCAACGAGGGATTACGTTGCGCAAACCCGTGTATATTGACCCATTACACCCTGACATTGGTGTGTACTTAGCATGGAATAGCTGCAAGCACAACTTAATAGAAGATTGTCAAATACATTGTGAATTCATCTTAGCTTGACTGGAGGCTTCTTCAAATCCAGGTAATTTTGGATCAATACCCAACAATCTCCCCCTATTTGAAGAAGCCGAAATCCTACTAGCTAAGATGAATTACACCAACCAAAAAGATATACATAACAAATGTGCGAGACAAGAATTCAGAATAATAAAATTTCATGCATTCAGAACAACAAATGAATTAGCATGAGATCATATATATATATATATATATATATATATATATATCCAAAGGTTGTTCATTTAAATACAAGAAAAGATATACACGCATATAAAAAATAAAAAAAAATATAGATTCCAAGTTTATCCCTCCTTTGCCTGAGCATCTCTTAATTGTTCAGCCATGTACTTCTTGCTTTGCCTTTCAAAGAATTCCTTCGGCTTCGGGTAATACCGGGGTGGAGGAGCTTTATGTTCCACAGTGTTAGACCTGAAGAATATGTTTCTTTTAGCCTTATACTCTTTGTGCATCTCCCACTAATACTGACTGTATACTTCATTTCTATTTAGCTCTCCCCGCTGTTGTAGCATGAATGTATCTAGTATGATGCTCCTAGACGTAGGACTCCATCGCTCATTCTTAACTTCACTTTCCTTCAATCTTAATTTCCTCTCAGCTGGAGTTTCTTTGGAAGTTTCTTCTTGAAGTTTTCTTTTCCCTTTTGCAATGGCCTCTTGATCAAACATAGCCCTGTGAGCAGCTTTGGCAGTGGCCCTAACAGCCTTTCTGGCATCAGCTTCACTCAAGGGAACCTCCTGAGCACTTGCAACATCATCATCATCATCAGCAGCATCCTCATCAATAGGAGGAATCGGAATTTGTATACCAGATGCTTGCTGAACTAGCCAGTGACAGCTTTCAAAAACATACTCATTTGACTGCTTGAAGTTGTCGACCATGATTTGTTGTAATCCTGTCATCTTAGCTGTATATTCCTCCTCCCCCTTTTTGGCTTCTTGAGCAATTGAGTTTGCATAAGAATGTAGTGACTCATCTATATGCTTGACATTCCGAGTAAAATCGTCCAGCAGGGATTTCTGATTCGTGTTAAGTGTGACCATGTTGGCATCGAATAATTTGATGTTGTTGGCCACAACATGTACATTTTGATTTACGACTGCCAGATCAGCTGTGTTTTTCTGTAGCCCTTGCATCAAATGATTGACGGTAGTGCCGGCCTCAGCATACTTAGCATCAAATCTTTGTTCCATCATATCCAGCTTATGATTTATCTCCACAACATTCTGTAGCATCAGATCCTCGGATTGCTTAATTCGTTTAATTACCTTGTTGTGAGATCGTTCAAAGGAGGCCTTCAGTTCATCCACTATACCTTGAATGATATTTACCCTGTGATTTGCTAGGCTAGGTCCTAGCGGATGATCCTGAAGAATGGCCTGGTCATGCACTGGGGGAATAGGACTTAGTGAGTCAGGATTCTCTTCTTCAGATACACTGGTGGAGCTTGATAGATTCACGATCTCCTATGGGGGGATAGAGGCAGCATCTGCCAAGTTTCCATGTATACTCATCTCCCCCTCAACTGTTGCATCAGTCATATCAGGAACCCTTGCCTGAATTTGTTCCATAGAAGGTGGTTGAACACCAATCTCCCTTATGGCCATTTCATTTCCAGCTTGCTCATTGTTCACATCATTAGTGGACGCATTCTCCACATCATCCTCATCAGCAACATCATCCTCCATGTCATCCTCCACTTCCTCCTCGTCAGCCTGATAGGTAGCAAGGGTATCCACTGCATCCTTCGCGATCAGGGTAATATTAGTAATGGTGTCTGCTTGATCTAAAACTGAGACATCCATCCTGAGGGCATCAGAAGGAATGGGTAAAGACTCCCCCTCAGTTCCTGCATACAGCAGATCAGGAACTTCACTGGGCTCATCCAAAGGATTTCTGAACTCCGGAGCTCTGTCTTCTTCATCACCATGTGCTTCTGCTGCACCTCCTTGGCCAATTGTCCTCTCCCACCTATCAAAAACATTGGAGTCCATCTTCTTTAGGTAGTGAAGAGGAACTCCCTTAGTCATATCAAATCTGTCTCCGTCCATCTGATTCAGGTATAAACTGATGATCCTCCCAAAGTTAGGAGTTCGTAGGGTATCTTTGATCTTCTCAAATAATATGGCCCCCCAGTTGAATTTCTTTCTACACACCACAGCTATCAGGATCTTAAACATATCCCCAGAAATATGATCATGGGAGCCAGGTTTGTAGATCAGAACCTTCCCTATGATGTCAGAGAGGAGCTTTCCTTCCTCGTTCATGTCCTTTCGATTGATGGCCTTGGTCCCTCGAGCTAATCCACAGAATAATAGTGTCCTTGCACGATCATTTTCATCCAGGTAGTCCTCTTGTACAGAGCTGGAGAGCTGCAGATGATGTTATAGTTTTGCAGCAGTCACCTTGATCCTTAGTCAAGCTATCTTACTCTTTATTAAGGTGTCTTCGTGACGTAGCTTGGCTGTTGCATAGAACTCAAGAACTTCCTTATCTAGGACCTTGCATGGGTGCTGGAGAATAAAGGAGAGCCCGGCTTGCTCAAGCATCAAGATGATGTTCTTGAATTCATCAGAAGCATTGGCGAAGCCTGTCCTAACCAACTCACTTCCAGTGAGGAGCCCGACCGTGGTTCGAGGAGCCATTATAAACCTAAACAAGTAACATCCAAGGAACTCAACTCTATCTAAATCTATAGATTGTAGGAACTAAACTAGTAGGAAATAGATAAGTTGCAACTTAGCTAATGATACAAGGAGGAACGGTCGTTTTCTTATACTCGGAGGGGGGAAGCAAAGTGATTCTCGTCAGACGGTGAGTGGAGAGAAGCCCTAGTCCAGTGTGAGGAGAGAAGCCCTAGTCCAAGGAGCGGTTTGCGTCAGGACAGAATGCTGGCGGTGGATCATCGAGACACGAGCGTCGAGAAGATGCCGGGGACGGGAACACCGAGCCGACAGGGAGAGGGCGACAGGCGGACTCTAAACGACAGAAGATAGACCGGAAGGTTACGGAGAACTATGGCTGGGGTGCGACGGGAGGCTTGTTTCTGCACGATCGAAGGGATTCGGCGAGGTTTTCGCTAGTTATTGGAGGGAGCTGAACGGTCAGGAGGTGGACTCGATTAGTTTCCATTATTTGTTACCGTAAAATCGACGGGAATATGAATTGCACCGGGTATTTATTTCCTTACCCAGCTATTTGTTTTTGTTATTTCCCGCTGGATTATTCTAATCGATGGGAGTCCTGTTTATTTCACCTAGATATCCTTTTTCCTCTGAACAAGGGATATCAAGTTTTCCTATGATAGCCAAGTTGAGTTCAAGGAAGGCTAAAACTAGAACAAACCCCGGCTTATCCTTGTTGGATTCAAAATGTAGTACAGTAGTTTCAACTATTGATACACGTCACGTGAGAGTCATAGGACCATTTGACACCACCGTTCTTACCAGATCAAGATTTTGACAGTTTATCAGTTCCACAATATGGATCATACATATATTAGCATTCGTGTCCTTCCATCAGGTGTGTGTATATATATATATATATTTATATCTTGAGAGAGAATCTACATATTTGTTTTGATATATATATATATACTTCTATGTAATGCAATTCAATTTTCGAAACTGAATGCGCGTACCTGGGATCATTAGGTTGATCATTCGGATCCACTATTTGAAGTACAAAAGGTATCCAGTTCAACTAGGACAATGTAGTTAGCATTATTTCTTATCCCATATACTTGTTCCATAGCATTCCTGGAACATCTCTTGTCTAGGTCCCATCATGTTCAAGGGTACCTAGACTATCCTGCAAAAATGAATTACCTTACCTTAGGAACCCAATATGTATTGGGTCCTAGGTTCTTGTCAGCATAAAATACAGGAAGCCTTCCTACAGGATTTCTGTCAGGAAGGCTATCTCTAGCCAAGGGATGTGGACATACCCTTGCCCTTGGCACAGAAGGATTGTGCCAACAATCTATGGCAAAGTGACCCACTTTGCCACAACACCAGCACTCATGAATATTGTATCTCCTTTTTTGACCAGATCTACTGACTGAGTTTGTCACGATCTTAGGTCTGACAGGGGCAGAGCAGGTTCTGCTCTCAGATTTACCCTTTCCACCGAGACACGAGGGAGGGTGGATGGAGAACATGTGGTGAGTGTCATGAGGCCTGGGAGGTGGTGCCTTCTTTTCAGTCATCACACATCCGGGGTCCCCATAGATACTTGCTACATGTTTGCCAACCCCCTTTCCCTGCGTCCTAGGGTGGTGAGAGGTACTGTGAGAGCTGGTTCCGGCAATCTAATGAAGTGTTGAGGCTGTGGTAGTGAATACAAAAGGTTCATGATGAGCCAAATGTATTTTCCCATGGGTAGCCATAACAACACTTTCACTATGGGTATTTCCACATGAGGGCCGATCACTCTTGCAGTGACCATAGTTGTTCCTATGGTCATACCTGAAAGCATAATGTGGGCCCTTCCTACCCGATGTGGGGGGGTCTGAATACAGTTTCCCCATTTCTCCACAAATTTATGATTCGAGAGATCCACCCATTTTCTCCCTTTCTCTTAATAGCATCTATCTTGGAAAAATTAGATACAATCCTCTTCTCGGTCTTTAGACTAAACTCTAGATCCGAGATCTTTGAGTCCTTCACCTTGATAGATTCCAATTGGAGATCCATCATGGTCCTCAACTGAGCAATTTCCTTAGCTTGATCCTCAACAAGTGAGTTGCTCTTCTGAAGGGCTCTATGAAGGGAATCAAGAGTTTCAATCCTTTGATTGAATCTGTCAATCTCCCTTGCATCACTTGATGGACAAACCTCTGAACTTATCCTGTCTTCATGAGATTCAAGAGGAAAGGAGCAAGATGAGGAAGATACCTGATCCTAATTGTGCTCATCAGGGTTAGCGTTAAGGTCTGCAGAGACTGATGTTTCAGCTTGTTCACAGCTGCATTCCTCAATCTCTTCTTCAGTCTTAGATAGGGATACGGGAGCCCTGATATTAGGAGGTTGGTCTTGACTTTCATCTTCAGAGACTAGGACCCCCATATATGCTTCATCATCTTGCTGGCATTTGGTCCCAGTAGTCTTCATTCCCTCCATGAGGTCAGAGATAGTTAGCCACATAGACTTTGCAGTCTTACACTTATCCGATCTCGTACGAGATGATCCAGACCAAACATCAGAGATGATCTGTCGAACCAGCTTGTCCAAGTTGAATAGTGAGAGCTCAGTTTCAGACATCTCTTCGGTACTCTTGGGGATTTGGAGATCTTTTCCAGAACCGGAAGCCTTCATGGGAATGAAGGGACCCTCTTCCATAATGAAAGACGCACGAGTGTCAATTGCCTCCAGATGAAACTGAACTCTCATTTTCCAGATGGGATAATACTATTTTGTGCAGGCAGGGAGTCTCAGAGGAGATACATCAGTATATAGCTCCATACTTGAGTCTTGTTTTCTTCTTGACACAAGATACAGGATCTTACTCAAGGTGTTAACCTTATTGATGAGCAACCTCGCTCTGAAACCAGTTGAAAGTCTCTAGTGTAAACTAAATCCACCTATGGGGGGGATAGGTGTCGTGTAGTCTTTTGCAGAATTTAAATTACCTGCATAAATAAACAAACACAGCACAGAAAAAAACACAAGCAATTATAGTGGTTCCCCGATTTGGGTACGTCCACTCTCCCCCTTTGACCTATCTCCAACTAAGGGACGACTCAGTCACTTCACCAACCGGATTGAAATCCAATCCTCACACTATGGAAGGAACCCTTCCAACCAAAGGAGTCACTACTCCTCCACCACGGGTTGCACCCAACCCTTACAACTAGGAATAAAAATTCCTTTACAACAAAACAAAAATTGAATGTACAAGAAATACAAACAAACTTGTGGAGAATCTGATGTCGCTCTTCCTTCGTTGATGCTTTCTTGAAAGATATGAAGAGTCCGCGATTGGAGTACTCTCTTGGAGAGGATCTTGTCAAGATCGGCGGCGGCAAGTGGTTGCGACGGCGATGCTTTGTGAATCCAATCTTCTTGACGAAGCACATAAGGTCTACCAACGATCTCAATCGGATTAGTCGTCTCAATCGATTCAGAATGAAGAACTATCCTCATTCAACAAATCGAGAGACAAGAGATCTCGAGAGAGAAGCGTGAGACGCTAGGCTTGCCTCGGTACTATCATCGGAAGATCAAACAATCTCTGAGATCAGTGACGACGACGAGCTTGCGAGCGGCGACGTCGATCAGTGAAGTTCCGCGATCGGCTAGTGCACTTTCGGCCTCAGTTTGATTTTTCGTTATTCGATTCCTCGGTATGTTCAAATATGCGAGTATATATACTGGAATCCAACCCTAAATGACCGTTGTGGGGCCCACAAGGAGAAGCTCTAGTCCCAGTCAAAACGACGCACAACGAACTTAGTTCGGTCCAGCGAACGGGAATTTTGCCTAAGGAAAAATCGGCGAGAATCGCTGGTGATTCCCGTCGAAGTCGGCGGGAATCACTCAGGATTCCTGTCAAATTTGCCTTGGCAGAATTCCTGTTTGAAATCTGGTCATCCGTAGGGAATCGGCGGGAATGCAAGGTGATTCTCGTCGATTCGACGAGAATCACTTGGTGATTCCCGTCGATTCTGCCTTAACAGAATTCTTGTAGGAGGACAGTCAGACGGATGAAGTCGGCGGGAATCACTGACTGATTCTCGACGATTCGGCGAGAATCACTAATGATTCCCGTCGAATCGGCGAGAATCACTTAGTGATTCCTGTCGATTTTGACTTAGACGGTTTTTCTCTTCCTTCCTATGAACTTGGTCTTTGACCCATCTTTGCTCCTCTTCTGCTCTTGATCTATCTTGACCCTGTACTTGAAAATAAGTACACTCCAATAGAGCGAGCACACGTGAGTCAACACACTGATCTGCTCAACGAGGGATTACTTTGTGCAGACCCGTGTATATTGACCTACTGCACCCTGATATTGGTGTGTACTTAGCATGGAATAGCTGCTAGCACAACTTAATAGAAGATTGTCAAATACATTATGAATCCATCTTAGCTTGACTAGAGGCTTCTTCATATCCAGGTAATTGTGGATACAATACCCAACAGTTACTCTTTTCAGCTTGTTAGTACAATTTACGTTAGCCCAGGACTGCCCCCGGTATAACCCGTGAAGGGCTCTCAAAGGGCACTAGGATCTATGATGGTAGCTGAAGCCCATCGTTCCCTTTTGCAAGGCACTTATTATTATTGGTTGATTCCCTTTACACATTCCCTTCTCATATTTCGATAGACTTACCTAGTGTGATTTTTAACCATCCTCTCTTCGGGAAAGACGATCTTTCGTCGAACCCGAGCACCTCTTAACTCTAGCCAACACCACTTCTCACCAACCTTCCCATCCTTTTATGGTGAACACTTTCACATCCATCTAATTCAGCAGATTAACTAACTCCAACGTTGTGCCCCATCATATCCTATGACTGTTAACACAAATTGCTATTGTAGACAATCCTATGTTATATGTCGAACCAGATAGGACATGATCCAATACTCATCCAAATGCCCTAATTTATTTACTAGGGGTATATCATGATATAATTAGCCTATAATCAGAAAATTATAATTTTTCCTAATTTATCTGGCATTTAATTAATTTCCTCAAAAATCCAAGGGCTATAAGTTTGAACATGAACTACCCTAAGTACTCATGCAAGATGCCCAACAAAATTATTATAAATATTATGTTATCTCAATATAGTAAATCCAAAGTATCACAATTTTTCTATCATCAAAAGGGCACTAAAACTATTTTAGCAATATTTTCTATCTTTCATTATTTATGAATCAAATATAGAGAATATCCATCCAAAAATTATAAATTAATTATACTATGTAGATACTACTTTAAAAATAGCATTTGCAAAGTTTCATAATTTTTCAGGAAGTATTAATCTCTGAATAAATTAATTAGCAAAAATCTCCAAAAAGTGGACTTGTAAAGAAAGTGCCGTAACTAAGATTCTAAAAATCATGAGTAAATATCTACAAGCATATAATGACCTGAAAGTCTCAATTCCTAAGCTTCATAATTTTTCAACAATAATATCATCCATAATTAATTTTTAAAAAAGAAAATCCCTTTTTAACATTTGTGAATGAAGTACTAGATTTACTCAACGACAACTTATACAAAAATTTAGGAGCAACCATTCTGACCTAAAACATTTACTTCCAAGATTTCATGGGGTTTCAATGAAAGAAAGATCTAAATAATAAAAACATCAATTAGGACTATAATAAACTTTACAAATAAAGTACTAAAAATAAACATCATAAAATTCCAGTAAAATTTCCATTGGTTCTACCAATTCCAAAACTTACTCTACCCGAGTTTCACAGCTTTTAGATAATGTTTAGTGACTGATTTTACTTATTTTAGATTTTACCCTAAAACTAAGGTTAGGGTTTTGAGCTATCTACCTATCTCCAAATCCTCCGAGATTCCATCCAGATAATTTATATTATGCTAACGTCGACTCTACTGAATTTCAAGGCAATACGAGGGAATTTGCCCTTATGTCCTTCACAACCCTCAAAACCCTCCCTTTAGGGTTTGAGTTTGGATCCTAGGGTAAATCAACCCTAAACCACACCGTTTTTCTCCAAGTGGGTTATAATAACCCTTCTAAGTCAGTGGTCAAAATATTAGCCTCTGTTGAGGTGATTTGACGGTTCCAACCTCTTAGTGCACTTTTTACTCAAAAATGCCTCATTAATGCCTAGTTAAGGATAAGTGATTTCCTACCCAAAACTCATCCAAATGAGTTGGAATTTCGTACAGAGCTAGGTTTTATAGCCAGGGACCACTCACCAAAATTTGGGAGGGTTTGGAGGTCATTTGACCACTTAAATAAATTACTCTAACTTTATTAAATTAAAACAAAAAAACCTTAGTCAAGGTATCTCTCTAGGTATGGCTAAGGGTAACCCCCTGCCCAAATTTCAGGTTGTTTTGACAAGGGACGAAGAGTGGGCTTTCATTTTAGTTTCTGACCAACTCTAGGTACAGCCCCCACTAAAACAGGTGTTGCGGTCAAAGCACTTAACCAAACGAGTTGAAATATATTTTAAAATAATCTAAACTCGAAGGGCTACAACTTTAGTGACTGGCAATTTTTCCTAAATCGGCCTCTAAGTGCCTCATTTTGCAGCATCAAAATGCGCCCATTTAATGTATCTTTTCCTTATATACTATATACATAATTTTTATATTATAAAAATGTTTCTACGATTGCTATCGGTCGGCGGTTGTTTGGCCGCTGGAGGTGGCGGTTTTTGGCAGACCCGAAAATATATTTTTTATGGTTTTTCCATGAAAACGCGAGATAGGTCCAGCTCCGTTGAGCACGAACTTCCTTTCTAAGATCCTAAGATCTACCCATAAAAGAAGAAGTAGAGGAGGACCTTGTTCGCGGTTTGGAGGCGAGATGAATGTCGGGTTGCCCTGACACGGTGGTGGCGTTGCCAAACTTCTCCTACAGAAAGAACAACAACTCTAATCCGTTTGGTCAAGAGTGTAAACTTCTCATCTTGCTCTAAGGGGGCTTTTATAGATCACCAAGTGGGGAGGGGAAAGGGTAAAACATTTATGGCCATGAAGGTGAAATTCGGCCATGGCATATCCCTTGTATTCAGCCACCTAGAGGCTGATGAAAACCCGTGGTCTCCTCTAAATAATGAGGGGAAGTTGAATCAAGGCTTTGGAATCAATTGGAGAGGAACTCTTGTTCTCCCATGGCCATTAATGGCTTTCTCTCCCCTCTTTCTCTCTCTTCTTTATGGGAGAAATTAAATTCAGCCACATTTATGGCTTGTTATGGTTATTAAACTCCTCAAAACTTATTAGGGAGAATATATTCAGCCCTTGGAATCAAATGGAGAGGCCCTTGGTCTCCCTTGGCCATGAATGGCCCCTTTAAACCACTTTCTCTCTCCTCCATTAAAGGGTAAAATGGAGTTTTCTCTCTCGTAGTCATCAAGGCCGAATTTGTTCATCTCCCTAGCCTATTGGCAGTCCACTAATTCATACTATTAATTAATTAGGAGGTGGTTAGCCCAAATGGAAAAGGGCTTTAGCTTGGGTTAGCCCAATTAGGCTAATTTGACCTATTTCAAGGATTGAGTTGACCTTGGTCAAATTGACCATTTGGGTTGACCCCAATGGGTCCTTGGTAACCCACTGGCTTCCCCTAAGGTATAGGTAGGGTTGGGTATGGTTGACTTGGCACCTTGGAGGTCACTTGACCCTGTAAGGGCACTTTGACCACTTTGGGGCTAAAGTTTACTTGGGTCAACTTAGCATTTTGGATTGTCCCCAATGGGTCCTTAGTGACCCATTGACCTCACTTAAGGTCTAGGAAGACTTAGGTAGTGTTGGTTGGGCATATTAGGGGCACATTGCCCTTATTTAGGGCACCTTGCCCAATTTAGGCCTATGGTGGTCTTAGGTCAATTTGACCACTTTGGGTTGATTTCAATGGACCCTTAGGGCTCTAATGGACCTTCCAATAGTTTAGGGATATTGTGGTGGGGTCATGGAGTCATGGTGAAGCCCTATGGTCATCCTAAACTAGTGTTTTGAATTCTACTATTTGCAGACCATGGCGATCTCCACCTTCATGCCTAAGCTCACTTGGTCTTCTTGGGCTTCTTAGGGTTTTATCATGACCTATTCATGAAAAAACCACTCCTAGGTGTCTAGCTGAAAATGAGATGTTACAAAGGGGGTGCCCTACTTAGGCTAATTGGGCCTATGAGTGTGGGTTTGACCACTTTAGGCCAGAGGTTGACTTGGGTCAAGTAGGGTCAAAGTGTTGACCTAGTGACATGACTTAGGGTCCACTTAGATTGTTTTTAGGTTTAGGGCAATGTGGTGGGGTCATGGTGTGGTTAGGTTCCCTATTTAGGCTAGTTTGACCTAGCTTGACATGGTCCTATAGTGGGCCCCACATGACCACAACCCCTACCTAGGGTCAAACCTAGCTAATTTCCCTAACACCCACCCTATGCCTAACCCAATCTAAGTTAAGGGGCCTAGAAGTAACATGGGATGTTACATACAATGCCAAGCATCAGAACGTGGAGTTCGCGGTTGGCGATTGGGTGTACTTGAAGATAAAGACGTTCATGGGTGTTTCACGGGTGCGACGCTTGAAGAAGCTGAGCCCAAGATACCTTGGACCATTTGAGATTCTGGAGCGGATCGGTGAAGCGGCTTATCTTCTGAGGCTATCGGTGGAGTTGAGTGGTCTACACGATGTATTCCATATTTCAGTGTTGCGGAAGGCGGTGCAAGAGCCTTCGCAGGTGTTCACAGTTTATCAAGTGCCGGTGGACGAAGGGTTGACGAATAAGGTCAAGCCCATTCATATTGAAGACTTTGAGGTTAAGCGACTCCGTAACAAGGAGATCAGGATGGCAAGGTCTGTTGGGACAATTGCGGTCGTGAGAAGCTCTCTTGGGAACGAGAGCATACCATGCTAGAGGAGTACCCAGAGTTATTTCTTTCAGGTAACGCTTTTGGTTTTGATTAACTTTCCTTTGGTAATTTCGTGGACGAAATTCTTTTAAGAGGGAGAGAGTTGTAACACCCCAAAACTAAAAAGAGCAACGAGCAGCATTTTTTGCCAAGTTTGGGACTTGGTAGTGGGCACATGGCCGGGGACTGTAACACCCCAAAAAGGCCCCAAAAAGACTCAAGATGAGTTTGAGTAGCAGGCTGGTTTACACGGCCTGGGACACGGGCGTGTCCCAGGGCGTGTCGGGTGCACACGGCCTGGGACACGGGCGTGTCCCAGGGCGTGTTCGATTTATTTTGCGGAATTGGCCTATTCAAGTCAGAGCCGGACACGGCCTTGAACACGGCCTTGAACACGGGCGTGTCAGGCTGGACACGGGCGTGTCATCAGCCGTGTTCCGACCCGTGTACTGGTTGCAGCTCAATGGAGCAGGAGACACGGGCGTGTCTCAAGTTCGACACGGGCATGTCAGGTTCGACACGGGCGTGTCGATGCCCGTGTTGTTCAGTCGGTTCAAACTGTGTGTGCCGCTTAAAGGGTACACAGCCTGTGACACGGGCGTGTCACAGGCCGTGTCGGCCAAAAAGTGGTTTTTTGGGAAAATCTTTGCCGTTCAGTTTTCTCTCTTTTGATCCAAGGGTCCAGGTGGTTTCCTGGCTGGGTTATTACGTGAAGAGAAGAATGAAGAAGTCATTCTTCATTTGTCCTTAAGAAAGAGAGAAAGAGAGTGGAAGAAGAAGGAGGAGGAGAGCAAGCCACCGGCGGAGCTCCCGTGGTCCGATTCGTGATTCGAAGCCGGCGTTGTGATGGCAAGGCTGCTGTGGTTCTTTCTCACCGGCTAGTTTTCGATGGCACCGAAGAGATCGACAAGGGTAACGATCTCCCTCCTTGGACATGTGAAGTCCTTCTTTTCTGCATTGCATAGGGAAAACCCTTCCCCGCGAGTGTGCGGTGGGTTGTGGTGTCCCTTGGGGTAGATATGTGAAGTCCCCCTTGTTAGAGGCCGGAATTGGAGTACGGCTCTAGGCATGCTGTGTGAAGCCCATCTGGATGTAATCTGGATTGGTGATGCTTGTTTGCATATCGGAGAAGGCTCCGTGATAATGGCTTGTGATGCCTATGGCTTGTGATGCCTTGTTCCTACCTGTTGCTTGGTGCGGTAGGAAGTACTGGACGATGTCCAGGAAATGAAGAGGGTTGGATGCAACTCTGGTGGCCGTGTGTTGCCACTTTGTGAGTAGTTGAGCCGTTGGGCTGCAACTCGATGAAAAGGCAGATTGCCGAACAGGAAAGGTGAAACCGACCCGCGCCTATAAAAAGCCATGGATACTTCCGTATTCGAGGTGGCTCGGCGATTTGAGCAACGGGGGGTGGCTGATCCGTACCTGCGTTAGGTCCGTCCGACTTGGAAGCCTGGTATAGGTTTTGTTGGAGCGCCTAATGAGAGTCTTAGGCCCGCGCGCCGGAAAGACTAGAAATGCTCAAATACCGTGTAGACGGTGGTGTTGACCCTGGTATTCCGGTACACCGAAAATGTGCCCTGAGTGCACGGACTGTCAGGCTGGGTGGCTGATGGTTGTGATGGCTTGAATGTGCCTGCGCGCACATAGTTGCTATTTGATGATGCCATGCTTGCAGGGAAAGAATGCTCATGCCCCGAGAAAGGGGTAGGATTGTTATAATTGGGTCAGCTGATTGCTGACCGTTGCATTGTTTGCCACCGGTTGGGTGGATTGTTCCCGTGCAGGTGCTGGAGAGCCAAGTGGTAAATGATGGGCTGAAGCCCTACTGCTGTTGCTGCTGCTGCTGCGGCTAGCCTGGAAGGCTAAGCGAATGGCTTTGTTTTGTTTTCTCTTTTTACTCATGTATGGCCGGCCTGCGCGCCGAGGTTTGTAAAACATGATGTATGTTCAGAGGAACTGTAAGGCCTTAAGGCCAAACTCTTGTGGTTGTGTACGTTCCGTGGTATTTATATATAAAGGTGGTTTTATATATTGGACATTCCGATTGAGAGTTCAAAGTTGTAACTTAAAGCTTCCGCTAGAATGCTCTGAGTTAGGATTCGTATGGTTTGGTAAAATCCTGTGACCTCACCGTCTGTTTGTGGCATATAGTGTGGCGCCCCGGCCGGACCTTCTACTATACGTCATCTAACGGATGGGGTCGTTACATTTTGGTATCAGCTTTTCTCGGTCTTCCTCTTTCGAATTCGTGGTCGAATTCTTTTGTGGGGTGACGAGCACGTGTTTGTGCGACCTGCTGTAACGCTAATGAACTCTGGAATGTCCATTAAGGAATGTACAAAATCTTGTTTGAGGAATCTGCGCGTTCCTTTTTGTGTTGTTTTGCTTGCATACGTTCGCTAATGTGTGTCTTGTGCACCTATAGGTGATGCGTAGTGGTGCTGGGCAGTCTGAGCCCCAGCGTTCTGATGAGAGTGCGGCACCAGCTGAGGTGCCAACACCTCCTCCATCTGCGGAAACTGTTCGCTTAGTGGCTGAGGCGCTATTTGCCATGATTCAGCCGACTGGGCAAGCGCAGCCGGCAGTAGTGCCAGTTCGTGTTGATGTAAGACCCGAGCCGGTTGAGGCTGTAGATCCACGAGCAGCTGACCGACAGTTGAAGCAATTTATGAGCTTCAGTCCTCCTACGTTTGCGGGAATGGGATCCCCAACGCAGGCGGAAGATTGGTTATCGCGTGTCAAGAGGATAATGACAGCGATCAGGGCGGAGGAAACTCTCAAGGTCACCTTAGCCACCTTCATGCTTGAAGGGGAGGCGCGGTTGTGGTGGGACGAGGTTGAGCTACACCATTTGGCGGGCAGGCAATTAACACAAGTGTCGATTGAGGAGTTCTCTCGAATATTTCTGGCAAAACATGTCCCAGCGGCGCAACGCATTGCTATGGAAAATGAGTTCCAACGGTTAAAGCAAGGGGAAGATAGTGTGGATATCTACTTGCATGAGTTTACCAGGTTGGGACGATATGCGGGAACAATCTTCGCGGATGACCAAAGGAAAACGAATCGGTTCTATGAAGGATTGCGGGATGAGTTGCGATTCCTGCTTTCGAGTTCTGTGAGCCAAGGGTTTCAGGCGTTGGTTGATACTACGTGCGCGTTGGAGAAGGACATGAGGCGAGTGCAAGGGAACAAGGGCTTGGTTGTGTCAAAGCCAGAGTTTCAAGCACCTCGCCCGAGTAAATCGTTTTACCAGAAGAAAGGGGGCAAGAGGTCCAAGCCATCGGGGCAAGTGACTACGACCGTTGTGTCGGGAGCGACATCAAGGCCGGATGCTCGTACATGCTATAACTGTGGCCGGGTGGGGCATATTGCTCGTGACTGTCAGGTTGTGCAGCCCAAAGGGGACAAGAAGACGGGTGCATCTTATGCTGAGAAGGGCAAAGCGGTGGTGGATTCCTCTGCTTCCCAGGCGCAGCCCCGAATCTATCAACTTGGCCAACAGGAAGCGATTAAGCAAAGTGACGTCGTCACAGGTACGAGTTGATTTAGTTTACTTGCTGTGCTTTTGGTTTTGGTTATGTTTAGCTTGTGCATGATGTGTGTGTGCTGCAGGCTTTGTCCTGATTCGGAATAATTTAGCAAGAGCCCTGTTTGATACGGGTGCTTCGCATTCTTTTCTGTCTGAGGATTTCGTATCTCGAATTGGGGTACCAAGTCATGTGACGGTGGATAGTACATGGGTGCTATTGCCGAATGGCTGTGTGATGCTTGCGGATAGGGCTTGCGATGTGGATGTGCAAATAGGAAGTCGGGATTTCGGTTTGAGTGCAGTTGTGCTACCGTTATCTGAGTTTGATGTGATCTTTGGTATGGACTGGCTCTCGGAGCAGCGTGCCTTTATTGATTGCAACTCCAAGGAGATTACACTGGGCCAGAATACCGGGCTTGTGACTAAGTTCGCTGGTATGCGAGGAGTTAGCGGAACGTTGTTGTCTGCACTCCAAGTCGTCAATGCTGTTCGGAAGGGCGCGGAGTTATTCTTCACGCTAATTCAGGCTGTTGAGCCAAAGGCCAGTGTCGGTGAAGTGCCAGTTGTGTCAGAGTTTGCCGATGTGTTTCCTAAAGATCTTCCTGGGTTACCACCCCAGCGGGAGATTGACTTCTCTATTGAGTTGGTGCCAGGTGCGAAACCTGTGGCCCGCTCTCCATATCGTGTCGCGCCAAAAGAGATGGCTGAGTTGAAAGTCCAATTGCAAGAGTTGTTGGAGCAGGGATATATACGCCCAAGTATGTCACCTTGGAGTGCACCTGTTCTCTTTGTGAAAAAGAAAGACGGTAGCTTACGGTTGTGTATTGACTACCGCGAGTTGAATAAGCTGATGGAGAAAAACAAATATCCGATTCCAAGGATTGATGACCTCTTTGATCAGCTGGCGGGATCAACGGTCTATTCCAAGTTGGATTTGAAATCGGGATATTATCAGCTAAGGATTCGGGAAGGTGACATTCCCAAGACGGCGTTTGGAACACGCTACGGGCATTATGAGTTCACGGTAATGCCGTTTGGCCTATGTAACGCGCCTTCGGTATTTATGGACCTAATGCATCGAACGTTCCGAGAGTATTTGGATTTGTTTGTTATTGTGTTTATCGATGACATATTAGTATACTCTCAGTCGGAAGAGGATCACGCAAACCATTTGCGGTTGGTCTTGCATACCCTGCGGAGGAATAAGCTTTTTGCCAAGTTCTCAAAGTGTGAGTTCTGGCTCTCTTCAGTAGCCTTTTTAGGCCATGTGGTAAGCGGAGAGGGTATTGCGGTGGATCCGTTGAAGATAAGTGCCATCCGAGATTGGCCAGTGATGTCTTCAGTGGCCGAGGTCAGGAGCTTCCTTGGACTTGCGGGCTACTATAGACGGTTTGTGGAAAACTTCTCACGGATTGCTTTACCTCTGACCACGCTGACGAGAAAGGATCAAAAGTTCATTTGGACGCCGGAGTGCGCGCGAGCTTTTGAAGACTTGAAGAGTCATTTGACCACGGCGCCTGTGTTGACATCGCCATGTGGTACCGATGGGTATGAGATCTATAGTGATGCATCAGGGAGCGGCTTAGGCTGCGTTCTGCTGCAATTTGGTAAAGTGATTGCTTATGGCTCGCGTCAGTTGAAAGTGCATGAGCGGAATTACCCCGTCCATGATTTGGAGTTGGCGGCGGTAATCTTTGCGCTCAAGTTGTGGCGGCACTATCTATATGGCGTGAAAGTGGATATCTATACGGATCACAAGAGCCTAAAGTATTTGTTGGATCAGAAGGATCTGAATATGCGACAACGAAGATGGATGGAGTTCCTCGGGGACTACACCTTCGAGATTCACTATACTCCCGGGAAGGGAAATGTAGTCGCTGATGCTTTGAGTCGAAAGACTCCGGTACGGGCTAGCTGGTTGCAGAGGCATGATCAGCGTTTGATCCAGGAATTGGAAGCAATGGAGATATCGTGTGTTGACAAGGGTGCGTCAACCGATGCATGCTTGAACTGGACGGAGGTGCAATATGACCTTACGGACAGAGTTCGGCGAGCAACGGAGCTTGATGAAAGTCTCCAGCGCTATGCTAAAGATGGGCCGGATGACCAAATCTCTTGGGATAACGGGTTGTTACGGAGAAATGGTCGAGTGTGCGTCCCAAGTGTGGGTAAATTGAGAGAAGAGTTGATGTACGAAGCGCACTTTGCAAAGTACTCAGTTCACCCAGGGAGCACAAAGATGTACAGGGACATGAAAAAGCTGTTCTGGTGGCCCGGACTAAAGAAAGATGTGGCTCGTTATGTGGCTAAATGCAACACCTGTGCGTTGGTGAAAGCAGAATGCCAGAAGCCTGGCGGTTTCCTGAAGTCGTTACCTATTCTGGAGTGGAAGTTCGATGATATTTCGATGGATTTCGTGCACGGGTTGCCGAGATCTCAACGCGGTCATGATTCAATCTGGGTGATTGTGGACCGGTTGACGAAAGTGGCGCACTTCCTTCCAAACAGAAGAGACGATTCAGTGGAAACCTTGGCCAAGCTGTATGTGGAGCAGGTTGTTCGACTACACGGTGTTCCTCGGAGCATCGTTAGTGACCGTGATGGGCGGTTCACATCGAATGATTGGCGGCTCGTTCATCAAATGTTGGGTACAAAGTTAGCGTTTAGTACGGCCTTTCATCCCCAAACGGATGGCCAGACTGAACGAACCAACAGGACGATGGAGGACATGCTCCGCATGTGCGCCCTAGACTTTGGTAAGAGATGGGAAGATTATATATTTCTCGTCGAATTTGCCTATAATAATAGCTACCAAGCGAGTATTGGTATGGCACCATTTGAGGCGTTGTATGGTCGGAAATGCCGTACACCGTTAGCTTGGGCAGAAGCAGGCGAATCGAAGCTGAGTGGGAAAAAGGAAGTCGAAGAAGCTACTTCGCTCATACGCTCTATTCGGGAGAGGCTATTGATAGCCCAAGATCGTCAAGCAAAGTACTACCATGCCAAACATCGGAACGTGGAGTTCACGGTGGGTGATTGGGTATATTTGAAGATCAAACCCTTCAAAGGTGTGTCCAGGATTCGGCGTTTGAAAAAGCTA
This sequence comes from Platanthera zijinensis, assembly GCA_039513925.1. Taxonomy (NCBI): domain Eukaryota; kingdom Viridiplantae; phylum Streptophyta; class Magnoliopsida; order Asparagales; family Orchidaceae; genus Platanthera; species Platanthera zijinensis. The sequence continues at coordinate 82,837,450 of CM077079.1, forward strand.
AGTCCGAGGTATCTTAGTCCGTTTGAGGTGGTGGAGCGAGTTGGGGAAGCTGCTTATCGACTAGCACTTTCAGCGGACTTGGGTGGATTACATGATGTATTTCACATCTCAGTCCTTCGTAAGGCGGTAAAGGATCCAGCTCAAGTAGTGGAGAATGATCGGGTACCGGTCGAGTATGGGCTAACGACGAGGGTTAGACCCATTCGGATCGTGGATCGAGCCGAGAAACAGTTGCGGAACAAAGTGATCGGGATGGTCAAGGTCCGATGGGACAATTGTGGCCGTGAAGAGCTAACATGGGTGCGAGAGCAGACCATGCGAGCTGAGTTTCCCGAGTTATTTGTATAAACTGTAGACCGTGTATTTTTGTTATAACAGAGTTATAGCATTGCTGGTTTTGTTTCCTTACCGTGCAAATTTCGGGACGAAATTTTGTTAAGGGGGAGAGGGTTGTAACACCCCAAAAAGGCCCCAAAAAGACTCAAGATGAGTTTGAGTAGCAGGCTGGTTTACACGGCCTGGGACACGGGCGTGTCCCAGGGCGTGTCGGGTGCACACGGCCTGGGACACGGGCGTGTCCCAGGGCATGTTCGATTTATTTTGCGGAATTGGCCTATTCAAGTCAGAGCCGGACACGGCCTTGAACACGGCCTTGAACACGGGCGTGTCAGGCTGGACACGGGCGTGTCAGCAGCCGTGTTCCGACCCGTGTACTGGTTGCAGCTCGATGGAGCAGGAGACACGGGCATGTCTCAAGTTCGACACGGGCGTGTCAGGTTCGACACGGGCGTGTCGATGCCCGTGTTGTTCAGTCGGTTCAAACTGTGTGTGCCGCTTAAAGGGTACACGGCCTGTGACACGGGCGTGTCACAGGCCGTGTCGGCCAAAAAGTGGTTTTTTGGGAAAATCTTGGCCGTTCAGTTTTCTCTCTTTTGATCCAAGGGTCCAGGTGGTTTCCTGGCTGGGTTATTACGTGAAGAGAAGAATGAAGAAGTCATTCTTCATTTGTCCTTAAGAAAGAGAGAAAGAGAGTGGAAGAAGAAGGAGGAGGAGAGCAAGCCACCGGCGGAGCTCCCGTGGTCCGATTCGTGATTCGAAGCCGGCGTTGTGACGGCAAGGCTGCTGCGGTTCTTTCTCACCGGCTAGTTTTCGATGGCACCGAAGAGATCGACAAGGGTAACGATCTCCCTCCTTGGACATGTGAAGTCCTTCTTTTCTGCATTGCATAGGGAAAACCCTTCCCCGCGAGTGTGCGGTGGGTTGTGGTGTCCCTTGGGGTAGATATGTGAAGTCCCCCTTGTTAGAGGCCGGAATTGGAGTACGGCTCTAGGCATGCTGTGTGAAGCCCATCTGGATGTAATCTGGATTGGTGATGCTTGTTTGCATATCGGAGAAGGCTCCGTGATAATGGCTTGTGATGCCTATGGCTTGTGATGCCTTGTTCCTACCTGTTGCTTGGTGCGGCAGGAAGTACTGGACGATGTCCAGGAAATGAAGAGGGTTGGATGCAACTCTGGTGGCCGTGTGTTGCCACTTTGTGAGTAGTTGAGCCGTTGGGCTGCAACTCGATGAAAAGGCAGATTGCCGAACAGGAAAGGTGAAACCGACCCGCGCCTATAAAAAGCCATGGATACTTCCGTATTCGAGGTGGCTCGGCGACTTGAGCAACGGGGGGTGGCTGATCCGTACCTGCGTTAGGTCCGTCCGACTTGGAAGCCTGGTATAGGTTTTGTTGGAGCGCCTAATGAGAGTCTTAGGCCCGCGCGCCGGAAAGACTAGAAATGCTCAAATACCGTGTAGACGGTGGTGTTGACCCTGGTATTCCGGTACACCGAAAATGTGCCCTGAGTGCACGGACTGTCGGGCCGGGTGGCCGATGGTTGTGATGGCTTGAATGAGCCTGCGCGCACATAGTTGCTATTTGATGATGCCATGCTTGCAGGGAAAGAATGCTCATGCCCCGAGAAAAGGGTAGGATTGTTATAATTGGGTCAGGCTATTGCTGACCGTTGCATTGTTTGCCACCGGTTGGGTGGATTGTTCCCGTGCAGGTGCTGGAGAGCCAAGTGGTAAATGATGGGTTGAAGCCCTACTGCTGTTGCTGCTGCTGCTGCGGCTAGCCTGGAAGGCTAAGCGAATGGCTTTGTTTTGTTTTCTCTTTTTACTCATGTATGGCCGGCCTGCGCGCCGAGGTTTGTAAAACATGATGTATGTTCAGAGGAACTGTAAGGCCTTAAGGCCAAACTCTTGTGGTTGTGTACGTTCCGTGGTATTTATATATAAAGGTGGTTTTATATATTGGACATTCCGGTTGAGAGTTCAAAGTTGTAACTTAAAGCTTCCGCTAGAATGCTCTGAGTTAGGATTCGTATGGTTTGGTAAAATCCTGTGACCTCACCGTCTGTTTGTGGCATATAGTGTGGGGCCCCGGCCGGACCTTCTACTATACGTCATCTAACGGATGGGGTCGTTACAGGGACACATGCATATCCCAGGGCCGTGTCGTGTTTGGGGTCGATGATGCGGTGAGAGGTTGACGATTTGCAGGCATTGAGTGTCGAGATAGGGAACACGGACTGGGACACGGGCGTGTCCCAAGGCCGTGTCCTACTCAGGCAGTATGCTATTTTGTGCTAAGGAGATTACATGGCCTGGGACACGGGCATGTCCCAGGGCGTGTCTAGCATACGACATATGACACAGGCGTGTCATATGGCCGTGTACTTCTCGGGACATTTCTAGACCTAGGTTGTTTGGACACACGGGTCGTGCACGGGCACTGATACGGGCGTGTCACATGCAACAAAGGCGTGTCAGATGCCGTGTCACAGGACGTGTCCTTGTCAGGAGTTCCTGGTGATGGCGAATGAGTAACACGGCCATGCACACGGCCGTGTAGCAACCCGTGTTTGGCCGAGGAAGTTTATTTTTGGGCTGAATCGGGGTCGTCCGTTTCCTTATTTTAAGATCCGATGGCTGGGGGGTGTTTCCTCAGGGATATACCCGGGTTTAGGGTTTATAAATCCTCATTAATTGGTTCACTCTCTTTCTAAAAACTAGAGAGAGGAGAGAGCATGGAGGAAGAAGGGAAGGCTAGATCCGGTCACCAGCGGAGTTTCAGAGCTCCAAATTGCGAGCCGACTTCGGATCTGTGGAGGCAAGGAGATTGCAATGCTTTTCATCTACATAGATTTCCATGGCGCGATGGAAAAATGCTAGGGTAACGATTCTCATCCTAGGACATGTGAAGTCCTCTTTTCCTTTGCATAGGAAGCCCTCTCTCGCGAGTATGCGGTGAGTTCGTGGCGTTCCTTGGGGTAGATATGTGAAGTCCCCCATGTGTAGAGTCCGTATTCGATAACGGATATAGGCATGATATGTGAAGCCTACCCAGAGTAGTTTGTCTGGATCGGTGATGTTGCATTGCATATATGGCCGGAGAAGACTCCGCGCGAGTGTTTGTTTTTTTGGGTTTTCTACGGGGCAGATTGCAACAGGGAGCCTTGGAGACTAACTCCAAGGTGCACCCGAAAAACTTGGCAGATGCGTGATTCTGCCAACATGGTGGCCGGGGAGCCATCTTGAACATAACCACGTTATGTGAACTGTGTGATAGAAACGGGACTCCGGGAGTCTTAACCCGCGCATATGGCTTAAATTGACATTGTGGTGTGAGCAACGGGTCATGCAGAACCGTATCTGTTCTATGTCTTTTGATGGGACTGTTGGCATAGATGAGTGTCTTTGGAGGTCTATGGCTTAAATTGACGTGACCCGAGCCAGGGAGACAAAATGCTCATAAGGTTGGTCGTCCAAGGGATGGTGGTGAGACGAAAACGTCTATGGCTTTAATTAACGTGATGTCGGTCGGTTCACCGTGAATGTGCACTGAGTGCAGGAGGTGTGTGGCCGTGCATGCCTGCACCTGTGATGAAGTGTTTTTACACTATAACGCTTGTTTATGCTAACAAAATGCAGGGAAGAGAATCGCCGCCCTGAGTTGGGGGCGGGGTCGTTATAATTTGGTCAGCATAGCTGACCATTGCTTATGTTTGCCACCATGTGGTGGATTGTTGCTTGCAGGTGTTGCGGAGCCGAGCGGTAAAAAGCGGGCTAAAGGCCAAGTTGCTGAGCCGGCTCTCGAGGGCCTAATTTTGAGTGTTTTTCATATTTTCATGTATGACCGGCCTACGTGCCGAGGTTTGAAAGACACTTTTATTTGAGCAAACTATTGTAAGGCCATAAGGCAAGTTCTTGTGTATTTAACATTCCTGTGATTTTGAGTAGTGGACACTCATGCTTGGTTGGGTTCTTTATTCTTTGCAACTTAATAAACAGCTTCTGCTAGATGCTCTGTGTAGGTCGTTGTGATTGGTTGATTGGTTTCAATAAGTAACCCACCGGTCTGCCCGTGGTATATGGCGTCGGGCCCTCGCCGGACCTACTGTTATATGCTATGTGACGGATAGGTGTGTTACAGAAAACTTCGCACTCGTGGAAATAATTTTGCGGCATTTCATTTTTTTTGGAAATATTGCCCGACCATTGGCAACTATCACACCTACTCACAAAAGTTTGCTCGTCTTTAAAGAGGCTAGGCCAGTAAAAACCTGCTCAAAGCACTTTGTGAGCGGTGCAAGTAGCTTGATAGTGACCACCTGTAAGTCCTTCATGTAAGTGTTTTAGAATATCTTGCCCTTCTTCAAAAGAAACATATCTCCTTATCACCTGGTCTGCACAAACTCGAAATAGATGCCGGTCCACCCAAAAATAGTTCTTCAACTCAAAAAAAAATTTCTTCTTTTGCTGGGAGGAGAACTCCTTCGGGAGGACACGAGCCACTAAATAGTTGGCAATGTTTACAAACCAGGGGAAGGAGAAGTGTTAATAGAAAAAAGCTTTTCATTTGGGAAGAAATCATCAAACCTTTTTTCATCTAAATTTTTTATATACATATTATCTAGGCGAGAGAGATGATCAGAGGCCAAATTCTCGGGCCCCTCTTATCGCGGATTTCTAGGTAAAACTCCTGGAGGAGTAAGACCCAGCGTATCAGCTGCGACTTGGCATCTATCTTAGCAAATAAGTACTAGAGGGTCGAGTGGTCCGTGAAAACTATAATTTTTCAAAGAGAAATATATGGCCGAAATTTATCGAAGGCAAAGACTACAACTAGGATCTCCTTCTCCATCGTGATGTATTTTTCTTGCACAGATGTGAGTGTTTTACTCGCGTATTAAATGGGGTTGAAGTTTGTAGATATTCATTGACCTAATACGGCTCCCACCGCGAAACTACTCGCATTGCACATTATCTCAAAGGGAAGGTCCCACATTGGAGCTATAATAATTGGTGCATTAATTAGTTTATCTTTAATTATTTCAAAAGCAGATAGACAAAGGTCATCAAAAATAAATGGGGCGTCTTTTTCTATGAGTTGAGTAAGGGGTTTGGTGATTTTGGAGAAGTCTCTTAAAAAACAGCGGTAAAAGCCAGCATGACCTAAGAAACTTCTTATAGCTTTAACATTTATAGGTGGCGGCAGCTTTTCAATTACTTCTATCTTAGTGATATCTACTTCAATCCCTCGGGCAGAAATCTTATGTCCTAAGACTAACCCCTCCCTGACCATAAAATGGCATTTTTCCCAATTTAGGGCGAGGTTAGTTTCTTTGCATCTTTTTAAGACTTTTTCTAAGTTTTCTAAGCAACTCTCGAAGGCATCGCCGAACACGGAGAAATCATCCATAAATACCTCCATAATACTTATTACGTACTTGTCAAATATAGCTAGCATACATCTTTGGAATGTAGTTGGCGCATTGCACAACCCAAACGACATTCTTTGGTAAGTGAAGGTGCTGAAAGGGCAAGTAAACATAGTTTTCTCCTGGTCCTCCGGTGAGATATGGATTTGAAAATACCACGAGAGGCCATCGAGAAAACAGTAAAAGCTATGGCCAGATAATCGCTCTAAGATTTGATCGATGAATGGCAAGAGAAAGTGGTCCTTGCAGGGGGCGTGATTTAACTTACGATAGTAAATACACATTCACCACCCTATCACCGTCTTTGTCAGGATTAAATCATTATTTTTATTCCCAACTACAGTTATCCTCCCTTTTTTGGCACTACCTGAACAGGGCTAAACCACTTACTATCGGAAGTAGGATTGATAATTCCTGCGTCTAAGAGTTTCATAACCTCGCATTTTACGACTTCTTTCATGTTCGAATTTATAAGACACTGAGGTTGGATGGAGTTATGCGAATTATCTTCCATTAAGATTTTGTGGGTGCAGAAAGATGGGATTATGCCCTAGATATCATATATCTGCCTGGCGATGGCTCGGCGATGTTTTCGTAAAAAAAGAAGAAGTTTGTCAATTTGTAATTCAGTTAGGTAGGCCGAAACGATCACTGACAGTTTGGAATCTTTTTCAAGGAAGGCATACTTGAGATGTTCAGGTAGTTCTTTTAATTCTAGGTTAGGGGGTTCTTCATAAGATATTTTGGAAGTTCTTTCTTTTTCAAAAATAATATCTTCATAGACTTTTAACTTATACGGAAAATTGGAATTGGGTGAATCAATGGCCATGGAGGTTTCTTGTAGACTTTTAGTACGAAAAGTTGAGGAAGAGCAAAAATCAGAAAATTCATCTTCAAAAATGATGTAGGAAGATTCATCAGTAAAGGTATCTAAGAAGAAACATGAGTCGTCATTCTCAAGGGTGTTTTTCATTGAAGGGTTGATAGAGAAGGTCACTTCATCATCGCCTACTCATAGGAAGAGATTGCCATTATATAGGCGAATGATAGCTCAGGAGGTGGCAAGGAAGGGTCGGCTAAGGATCAGTGGAACATCAACATCTTCTTCGATGTCCAATATGACAAAATCTACCGGGAAGATGAATTTGTCGACTTTGACTAGAACATCCTCCACTATTCCTAACGGGTACTTAATGGATCTATCAATGAGCTGGATACTCATATGCGTGGGGTTGAGACTACCAATTTCTAACTTATTAAATAAAGAGAAGGGCATTAGGTTGATACTTGCACCTAAATCGGCCAATGCTTGCTTGACAAAGAGATCAAAAAAACACACGGTATAGAAAAACTACCCGGATCACTGATCTTCTTTGGTAAACCGTTTGTCAAGACAGCAGAGCACTCGACATTTAACATGACATATGATAAGTTCTCTAACTTCTTCTTTTTAGTCAGGAGGTCCTTTAGGTACTTAGCGTACTTTGGCATCTGGGAAATCGCTTCATGGAAGGGTAGATTTATGTGGATTTGCTTAAACATTTCTAAGAAGAGGGTATACTAATCATCAAGATGTTGTTTTTTAATTTGGGAAGGGTATGGTGGAGTTGGATCATTTTTAAAAATGGGTGGTGGAGCAAGATATTTTTCTAAATCAAAGAGCGGAATGATTACTTCTTTTTCAGCAGGTGGTGGAATATTTAAAATGGGGGCGGAGCTTGCCTTAGGCACTTTACTAACCATACCAGGAACTTGCTTCCCACTCTGAAGAGTTATAGCTTTTGCTTGCTCTCTCGGGTTAGTCTCGGTATTGGCAGGAAGAGAGCCGGCGGGTGGCTCAGATATAATGTTAGCTAGTTGTCCTACTTGATTCTCTAGACATTAGACATATCCGGTTAGGCTTCTTATAGTCGCGTCCTTAGCATTCATATATTTTGAAAAAATTTCCTCCAAGCTTGGAGGTTTTTGATAATTTTGAAGAGGTTGAGGTGGTGTAGAAAAATCATTTTGTGGTGGCGGGCGCATCGCGTTCGAAGGGTTACACCTTGAGAAATTTGGGTGATTTCGTAAAGCGGGATTATAACTATTCTTAAAAGCAAAGCCCGACGAAGGAAAATTTGTAGTAGAAAAATTTTTAAAAGCATTCCTAGGCATATTGTTAACATAATCTATTTGTTCGGGGGTAGCAGTTGCAGATTCCCATACCTGAGGGGCGGAGGCAGCATACATCTTCGTTATCTTTTTGCTTAGTATTTCCACTTGTGGGGCCAGCTGGGAGACGTTGTCTACTTCAAATATTCCTGCAGGTTTGTTTGGGCGAGGTCTAGGCACATTCCACTGATATGTGTTCATGGCCATGTCCTCAAAAAGCTCAAGAGCAGGTAAATAAACCTATAATGCGAGTATTTGAGTTGAACTCGTCAATATTTGCTAATCTCTGAAAAAGTGAAGTCAAAACAAGGTAAATTTAATTATAATGTGAGTACATGAAGAAAACTCGTGAACACCCACTAATCTCTTTAAAAGAAAAGTCAAAAGTATGTAAATAAACATAAAATGCGAGTACCTGAGGTGAACTCGTGAACATATATTAATATCTGCAATAGAGAAATCAAAAGCAGGTAAATTTAAAATATAATGTAACAATCTAAAGATAACTCACAAACACATACTAATCTCTGCAAAAGAGAAGTCAAAAGAAGTTTAATAAACATATAATGCGAGTACCTCATGAGAACTCACGAACAACTTCTAATCTCTGCAAAATATAAGACATAAATAGGTAACTTTAAAATTTTACACGAGTACCTGAGGAGAAATCACGAACACATGCTAATCTCTACAAAAGAGAAGTCAAAAACAGGTAAATAAACATATAATGCGAGTAACTAATGTGAACTCACGAATATCTACTAATATATGCAAAAGAGAAGTCAAATGCTGGTAAATTTAAAAAATAACACAAGTACTTGAAGAGAACTCGTGAACACCTGCTAACCTCAGCAAAAGGAAGTCAAAAGTTGGTAAATAAACATATAACACAAGTACCTGAGGTGAACTCGTGAACACATGCAATTCTCTTCAAAAGAGAAATCAAAAGCAGGTAAATTTAAAATATAATGTGAGCTCCTATAGTGAACTCGCGAACACCAGCTAATCTCTGCAAAAGAAAAGTAAAAAGTAGGTACATAAACTTATAACGCGAGTACCTGAGGTGAACTCACGAACATCTGTTAATCTTTTAAAAAGAGAAGCCAAAACTAGGTAAATTTAAAATATAATGCAAGTACCTGAAGAGAACTCGAGAACACGTGCTAATCTGTGCAAAAGAGAAGTCAAAAGCTGGTAAAAAAAACATATAATTTGTGTACCTGAGGACAACTCGCAAACATCTGCTAATATCTGCAAAAGATAAGTCATAAACAAGAAAAATTTAAAATATAAAATGAGTACATAAAGAGAACTCATGGACACTTGCTCTTCTATAAAAAAGAGATGTCATAAGTAAGGAAGAAAAGATATAATGTGAGTACCTGAGGTGAACTCACGTACACATGCTAATCTCTGCAAAAGAGAAATCAAAAGCAGGGAAATAAACATATAATGCGAGTACCTGAGGGAAATTTGCGAGCATCTGTTAATCTCTGCAAAAGATAAGGCATAAACATGTACATTAAAAATATAACGCGAGTACCTAAAGAGAACTCTCAAACACCTGTTATTCTCTATAAAAGAGAAGTCAAAAGTAAGTAAATAAACATATAACATGAGTACTTGAGGTGAACTCGTGAACATCTGGTAATCTATGCAAAAGAGAAGTCAAAAGCAGATAAATTTAAAATATAGCGCGAGTACTTGAAGAGAACTCATGAATACCTATTAATCTGTACAAAAGAGAAGTCAAAAGTAGGTAAATAAACACATAACGCGAGTACCCAAGGAGAACACGCGAACACCTGCTAATCTTTGCAAAAGTGAAGTGAAAAGCAGGTAAACAAACATTTAACGCGAGTCCCTGAAGTGAACTCGCGAATATGTGCTAATCTCTGAAAAAGAGAAGTCAAAAGGAGGTTAATAAACTTATAATGCGAGTGCTTGAGGTGAACTTGCGAACATTTGCTAATCTCTGCAAATGACACGTAAAAAGAAGGTAAAGTTATAAAATAACCCTAGTACCTAAAGAGAACTCACGAACACATGCTAATCTCTACAAAAGAGAATTCAAAAGCAGGTAAATTTAAAATATATTGCGAGTGCTAGAAGAGAACTCGCGAACTCATGCTAATCTTTCTCAAAAAGAAGTCAAAAGTAAGTAAACAAACATATAAAGCGAGTGCCTGGGGCCAACTTGCAAATATCTGAAAAAATATTAAAAAGAGAAGTCAAACGAAGGTAAATTTAAAATATAACCCGAGTAAATAAAGTGAACTTGCGAAAATTTGAAATATAACACAAATACCTGATGTGAACTCATGAAAACCTTCTAATCTCCGCAAATGAGAAGTCAAAGTAGGTAAATAAACATATAATACGAGTACCTGAGGTAAACTTGTGAATACTAGCTAATCTCTTCAAATGAGAATTCAAAAGCAGATAAATTTAAAATATATTTCGAGTTCCTAAAGAGAACTCGCGAACATAAGCTAAGCTCTGCATAAGAAAATTCAAAAGTTGGTAAATAAACATATAACGTGAGTACCTGAGGTGTACTCATGAACATCTGCTAATCTCTGCAAAAGAGAAGTCAAGAGCGGATATATTTAAAATATAATGCGAGTACCTGAAGAGAATTCGCGAACACATTCTAATCTATGCAAAAGAAAAGTCAAAAGAAGGTAAATAAACATATGACGAGAGTACCTGAGGAGAACTCGCTAACATCTACAAATCTTTACAAAAGATAAGTCATAAGTAGGTAAATTTTAAATATAATGCGACCTGAAGAGAACTCGTGAACACCTGCTAATCTCTACAAAAGAGTATTCAAAAGCAAGTAAATAAACATATAATGCGAGTAATTGAGGTGAACTCGTGAACATCTGCTAATCTATGCAAAAGAGAAGTCAAAAGCAGATAAATTTAAAATATAACACGATTACTTGAAGAGAACTCACGAACAACTGCTAATCTCTGCAAAAGATAATTCAAAAGCAGGTAAATAAACAAATAACCAGAGTACACAAGGAGAACTCGCGAACACCTGCTAATGTCTACAAAAGTGAAATCAAATGCAGGTAAATAAACATATAACGTGAGTCCTTGAGAGTTGAACTCGTCAATATTTGCTAATCTCAGAAAAAGAGATGTCAAAAGGAGTTAAATTTAAAATACAATGCGAGTACTTGAAGAGAACTCATGAACACAAGCTAATTTCTATAAAAGAAATGTCAAAATAGGTAAATAAACATATAACGCGAGTACCTGAGGGGAATTCGCGAACATCTGTTAATATCTGCAAAAGAGAAATCAAATGCAGAGAAATTTAAAATATAACGGGAGTACCTAAAGAGAACTCGCGAACACGTACTAATCTCTGCAAAAACGAAGTTAAAAGAAGGTAAATAAACATATAACGAGAGTACCTAAAGAGAACTCGCTAACATTTTCTAATCTTTGTAAAAGATAAGTCATAAGCAAGTAAATTTAGAATATAACACGAATACCTGAAGTAAACTCGCGAACAACTGTTAATATCTACAAAAGAAAAGTCAAAAGCTGGTAAATAAACATATAATGCTAGTACCTGAGGTGAACTCACGAATATTTACTAATCTATGCAAAAGAGAAGTCAAAAGTAGGTAAATTTTAAATATAATATGAGTACCTGTAGAGAACTCGCGAACACCTACTAATTTCCGCAAAAGAGAAGTAAAAAAAAGGTAAATAAACATATAACGCGAGTACTTGAGGTAAACTCCCAAACACCTACTAATCTCTCAAAAGAGGTAAATTTAAAATATAATGTGACTACCTAAAGAGAACTCGCTATCACGTGCTAAGCTCTGCAAAAGAAAAGTCAACTGCTGGTAAATATACATATAACGCGAGTACCTTGAGGTCTTCTCGTGAACATCTGCTAATCTTTGCAAAAGAGATGTCAAAAGCAGGTAAATTTAAAATATAATGCGAGTACCTGAAAAAATTCACGAACAAGTGCTAATCTATGCAAAAGAAAAGTCCAAAGTAGGTAAATAAACATATGATGTGAGTACCTGAGGAGAACTCATTAACATCTTGAAATCTCTGCAAAAGATAAGTCATAAGCAGGTAATTTAAAATATAATACTAGTACTTGAACATAACTCATAAACACCTATTAATCTCTACAAAAGAGTAGTCAAAAGCAAGTAAATAAACTTATAATGTGAGTACTTGAGGCGAACTCGCAAACATCTGCTAATCTATCCAAAAGAGGAGTCAAAAGAAGAAAAATTTAAAATATAACGCGAGTACTTGAAGAAAACTCATGAACAACTGCTAATCTCTGCAAAAGAGAATTCAAAAGCAGGTAAATAAACATATAACCCGAGTACCCGAGGAGAACTCGCAAACACCTGCTAATGTCTGTAAAAGTGACGTCAAATACAGGTAAATAAATATATAACACGAGTCCCTGAATTGAACTCGTGAACTCCTACTAATCTCTTCAAAAGTTAAGTCAAAAGGAGGTAAATTTAAAATATAAACCGAGTATCTGAAGATAACTCACGAACACCAGCTAATCTCTACAAATGGAAAGTCAAAAGCAGGTAAATAAACATATAACGCGAGTAAATGAGGTGACCTCGCAAACTTATGCTAATCTATGCAAAAGAGAAGTCAAAAGAAGTTAAATTTAAAATATAACGCGAGTACCAGAAGAGAAATTGCGAACACATGCTAATCTCTTCAAAAGAGAAGTCAAAAGCATGTAAATACACATATAATGCGAGTACTTGAGGAGAAAACGCAAACATCTACTAATCTCTGCAAAAGATAAGTCATAAATAGATAAATTTAAAATATAACCTGAGTACCTAAAGAATTACAAGCATATTTATCACAATAATATAGTCAGGGCCAACTCATACTAATTTCATTGATATGGAGTTGATATTTCTACACTATTGATATTCATTACAAGACATTGATTAAATATTTAAAGAACCCTAGTTCTTGCAGCCTTATCTCAGCTCTTCTTTGATGAACTTGAATCAGCATCCTTGGTAGCAGCAGTCTTCTTCAAGTTTTCAGCTTTGTTCTCCTGCTATTTGAATTAAAAGAATGGCTTTGGAATATATCTTGGAGGGATTTTCTTAGGGTTGCTCTTCCTTACCAGATTTTCTTTGAATACTCTTTCCCTTAGGGTATTTCTTTCCAAATGCTTTATCCATTCCTCAGAAGGATATACACTATCAATATTCTTTAAGATTTGTCCATGGCTTACCCAAGCATTGATAATGATGGATTTAGAGGCATCACTTAGCTGTTCATGATCTGGATTATCTCTGTTCTCACCTCTCCTCTTTGCTATGAACTCCTCATCCATCTGAGTTCCTTCCCTCTTTCTTCTGGAAACAAGTTATGCACCCATTGCAGCTCTAGGTTGTGCTGGGAAGTTTAGGTCCTCTGGCCTCTTTTCATCCTGGAGGGGCAGGTGTAATGCTACCCTGGTGCCTTGAATTACATTGAAGGCTTGATCTTCAATTAGTGTTGTTATCTTAGAATGGCTTCTCTCACCCTTTCTGCCTTCTTCATGGATGATCTGTTGCAATAGGGTGGAGTTTGCTTCATTTTTGTTTGATATAGATTTGAATATTCTCTCATTGTCAGCAAGCAGCTCATTTTTCAGAAGTACTGCCTCCAACATAGAGTGAAAAGCAACATTGGTGACTTGCTGATTTACATGATCTGCTACACCCCTGATCACCTCATCAGTTGCACTCACATAATTCTTGACATATCCAATGTCATCTATAGAGAGTTTTTTGCTTGTTTCCAAGGATTTCATGAGGGTGGTCAGCTTTATGCCAGCAGTTATAGCCCTATCAAACCAGGTGGTGACCTGTGTGTTAAAGTGAGGGATTTCTTCTTCTTTTTTCCTTGACTTTAGTTAATAATTCATCCCTCATCTTGGCAATTGATTGGCCAACATATTCCTTGAGGGTTGTGTTCTGAGCCTCCAGGAGTGCTTTGATATGATTTAGAAGTAACTCATTAGAGAGTTGGGTATTGGTTGGTTCGCTTACCGGAGGATGGACATCTTCCTGAGCAGGGAGCTGTGAAGCCTCCCCCTCAACTACATCACTTATAGAAGGAAACATTTCCTTAGCTAAAGCTGTATTAACACCAGTAATTAAGAGGGTATGTGTATTACCTGTAGTGGGTTCATACTCAACTATTCTGGTGTCAACTTGGTCCAAGGTTGTCAAATCCATCTGATTATGCTCCCCCTCAGACTGAGCATCCTTTTCTGGGCTTGACCCATTTAGATACGTATCTAATGCCTCAGGAGGCTCAATGTTATCTTTTATAGCAGGGATATCTTCAAATATAGCTACAACATCAATATCAGCCATATCTGCCTCAATTTCTGTAGCAACCACTTCTTCAGTAGCATTCTTTGAAACATTTCCTGACCTTGGACTGGCATGGATTTTATCAACATGCGCATCACTGACTTGAAGTTGAAAGTTTGTAGAGGATTGAATGAGTGATAAGTCAACCTGCAGACCAACATAAGCTGGAGAGGAGGTTCCAAGCTCTGGATCAGAGCTAGTAGTTCTTTCTTCCTCAGCACGTTTCTTTCTTGTGTCTCTAGAGGAGTCCTTTATTGCTGAAGGTTGGCTCATTTGTAGGACCCTAGTGAATCTGTCCAATGTTTTTATGTCCATTCTTTTTAGGTAATGAATCTTCATTCCTTGCTCCTGCTTGAATGTATTTTGTTATGTGTTCACTAGGTATAAGGAAATAATTCTGCCCATGTTTGTAGTGTGCAGGCAATCTACTATTCATTGCTAGATGAGAGATGACCAAGAAGTCTTCCTATTGAAGATTATCCTATTCATGACATCAAAAATTGACCTGGAGATTGTGTCATGTGATCCTTATTTGCAGATGAGTGCTTTCCCTACTATATCTGCCAGCAGTTTGCCTCTCAGATTGAATAATTTCTTTTTGAGTTACTGATGAGTTGTAAATATACCTATATTTTCGTATTTTATTTAAGTCAATTTTGTTTGTTTTTTGTCTTTTTTTATCTGTTTTATCCAATAAATTGCTTATTTTTGTAAATATTATTTCTAACTTAGCTTTATTTTTATTCCAGAAAAATTCCAGAAAAAGTCAAAATGTTGACTGACACGCCCGTGTCACATGACCGACACGCCCGTGTCATGCCCTCGACGATCGCCGACCACAGGTGCCAGCTCGACGATCGGCGATCATCAAACCCAGCTCGACACGCCCCTAGACACGCCCGTGTCAAGGTGTGACACGGGCGTGACCTTGCCACCTGGCCCGACGTGACGTGCGCGAATTTGCGGCCGGACCGCGCCCAGATCGACCTCCCCGACACGCCCCAGTCACGCCCGTGAATGACACATGTCACGCCCGTGACCTAGGGCGTGACCGCCACGTTTTCAGCCGAAGTCAACTTTCCAGTCAAGTCACCCGATCAGCTCATGAATAGTGTCGACACGCCCCCCTGTCACGCCCTAGTCACGGGCGTGACCAACCCGAAATTTTGCCTATAAATAAGAGCTTCCAGGAAGCTTATTTTGTCCACTTTTTTGACCACTTTGCTTAGGGGAGGTGCAGCCCATTTGGATTCCATACTTATGTAAGGAGAATTTCTCCCCCTCTCTCTCTCTCTTAGTTTGTATTAGGGTTTTTACATTAATAAAATTTGAATTTTTCTCTCTTAATTAGTATGAATAATCCATTTGAATGCGCCTACTTAAGCAATTTTTCGTTCATCTTTTTGTGTTTCTTTTATGTTTTCATTTTTATAGCTTTGATAACTTAGTTAGATTTAGGATTTATCGGCATTTCTAGCCGTTGTGCCGTCCGTTTAGTTTTCATTTTCTGCACCTTTTAGCTTTAGCTTTTTCTTCTTTATCATTTTCATTCATATAGGTTTTATAAAAACCCCCCTAAAAGTGTTCGTTTTTATTTTCTTTAACTTAGGCTCTTAGGAATGTAAAATTTCTCGTTCCTTTTTAGTTTTATTCTCACTTTTTTGGAGGTTTTATAAAAACTTATGAATAAAAATGTAGTCGTTATAATTTTTCGTCAACTTCATTTTAGCTTTTTAATTTCAAAACTTTTTAGTCCCTTTAATTTTTATTTTCACTTTTTATGCATTTCTACCGCATTCTAACGGTAGAAATGCAATTGTTCTAATTTTTCGCCAACATTCATTTTGCATTTATTTGCAAAACTTTTCTCTCCGGTTAATTTTTATTTTCACTTTTTATGCATTTCTACCGCATTCTAGCGGTAGAAATGCAGTCGTTTTAATTTTCGGAGCACCTTGTTTTTCTTATTTTTGCAAGTGTGTGTGCGTGTATGAGTTAGGTTTTACTGCTTTATTTCAACTCCTGTAGAGTGCATTTGTGCGTATGCATTTATTTCCGCCTACTCGTTAAGAGTTAAATGGCGCTCTGCTTTCATTTCCCGCCCACTCGTTTGAGTGGGACTTATCTTTTTACTGCTTTCATTTTCTTCCTACTCACTTGAGTAGGAAAACTTTGTGTGGGTGCGTGTGTTTTCATTTCTGTAGAGTGCGTGTGTGTGTTTTACTTTCAAGTAGAGTGCGTGCGTGTATGAGATAAATTTACTCCCGCCCACTCATTTGAGCCGGGACTTGCAATTTTATTGCTTTCTCAATTATGTAGAGTGCGTGCGTGTAGGAGATAATTTTACCGCTTTATTTATCGCTTTCTTCAATTAAGAAGAGTGTGTGCGTGCGTGCATTTATTTCCGCCTACTCATTTGAGTAGGGCTTGCTTTATTTAATTTTCTTTATGGTTTTGAAGTGTGCGTGAGTGCCTGCATCAATTAGCCTTCAATTTATCTAATTGTCCTATTTTTCGTGTTTTCTCTTATAATTGTTCAGTGCTTAATTTAACACTCACGCTTCACCTAAAAACATAAAGCCGTCCCCATACCGATGAGTGGCTAATCTCTTTTAGCCTTCGGCATCGAAGAGCATTGGGACATAAAAAATGATTTGAAATAATTAAAAAACTTTATTTTAATTTTAATTTAAGGACTTAAGGTTTACCCCGGGTTAACGATGCATAGGACCACATAATCGATGTGTGGGCTCTATTTCCGTTATCCATACGCGACGCCGAGAGGCTGCACGTATGGACCGATCCCCTTTGGGTAAAGAGAACTGTGTACGCCCCCTCGAAAGAGGAGAAGCGTAGTTCTGCCGGATTGGGTTCCCCACCCAATAGCGGGGTTCTTAGCGTAAAGCGGGCATTAAGAGGAATCCTTCGTCGGTCTAACGATCGGTCGAATAGTCTTAATGTTTAGGTGAGCAATATTCCTAGAGATAAGTGCGCTCATATTTTTGGAACCCCCACGACCAAGTGCCTTTTATTAAATTAAAAACAAAGTTTAATAATTGTTAAGAATTATTTTAGTCTTAATCCGATTCGATGCCGAGCGTTAACCCGTCATCGAACTAACTTAGCAAAATTCTGCTTTCTTTCTTTCCGTTTTAATTAAACTAAAAAATCCCACCTTACTGATAGTAAGATAATAGTATTCCTGGAAGAGTAGATATAATCAACGCGTCCCCGAGAATAATACGACCTCGGTATTTTCCCGAATACCGAGTACTACTTGCGATAGGTGCACTTGCCTCCTCTCGTTAGAAAACTCGATCTTCTAACCGGCCCGCGGAATCTGACCATTTCGAACCAACCACAGTAGGTCTCTGTTCCGCGGCCATCAAGTTTTTGGCGCCGTTGCCGGGGAACACGGTTGTTATATTGAATCCGGGACTCTATTAATTTTACTTTATTTTCCAATAAAAATTTTATAAAAAAAATCTTTCCCCCTTTCATTTTTTTAGGGTGTATGACCCGTGGACAACCTTCGAGTTCTGAAAATCTTGAATTCGACCCCGAGATCGACCGCTCTCTTGCGCGTATCCGATCTCTCCGTCGAATTCCCTTTTTAGACCCCGCAGAATCTATCGGAGAACCCTCTTCTTCTTCTTCTATGGCCGACCCGAATAATGCCCAACCGGCCAAGCGTACTATGTCTTACGACGCTCGGCCCAACTTGGATGATACGGGGTCGAGTATTGTTCGGCCCGCTGTGGCCAACAATAATTTTGAAATTAAGTCAAGTGTGATTCAAATGATCCAAAATGCCGTGCAGTTCGACGGACTGCCGGATGAGGACCCCAATAATCACTTGTCTAATTTTCTTGAAATTTGCGATACTTTTAAAATTAATGGCGTCACTGATGACACCATTCGTTTGCGCCTTTTTCCCTTCTCTCTTAAGTCCAAGGCTAAGGCGTGGTTACTCTCCCTCCCGCGGGGATCCATCACGTCCTGGGCAGAGTTGGCTGAGATATTCCTTACGAAGTATTTTCCGCCCGCAAAAACTGTAAGACTGCGGGCGGACATATCTTCGTTCGTCCAAAATGACTCCGAGTCTCTTTACGAGACTTGGGAACGCTTTAAGGAGTTTCTCCGCCAGTGCCCGCACGACGCTCTGCCAACGTGGTTGCAGGTACAAATTTTTTATAAATGGACTGAATAGTCAGACGCGTCAAATGATTGACGCGGCTACAGGGGGCACTCTGAATAATAAGACCCCCGAGGCCGCCCAGGACCTTTTCGAGGAAATGGCGGTGAACGCCTACCAGTGGAATGTCCCGCGGGTGCCCTAAGCAGGCGAGCATTTTTGAAGTGGATGCCACTGCTCAGCTATCCCTCCAAGTGGAAAGGCTAACTAAGCAGGTGGCGGAGATGTCTGTTGCCTCCTCCACTCCGCCTTGTTTTCTCCCCCCCTCCAACGTCTGCATAGTCGATGAATTCGTGGACTACATGGGAAATCCGGTGCGTCCCTCATTTCAAAACAACCCTTATAGTAGCCACTATAATCCGGGTTGGAGGAACCATCCGAATTTCTCCTGGAGCAACCCGAATAACGCGCAGCGTCCCCCTCCCCCTCCTTTTGCGCCAACGTTTCCTCCTCCCCCTCCTATGAAGCCATCCCTGGTGGAGGAAAATTTTAATCGTTATGTCGCGTCCAACGAGTCCAATATCCGGAACATCACCGGATCGCTAAAAAATTTAGAACTCCAGGTTGGACAGCTGGCGTGACTTATGTCAGAACGCACCTTGGGGGCACTGCCAGGGAACACGGAGCCCAATCCAAGGGAAACCGCCAACGCTATAACCCTCCGTAGTGGTAAGGAGGTGGTCAATCCAAAACGTATCGATCCTCAGGTACATATTTCACCTCCGACCCCTCTTCCCTCTTCTTCGATTACGCAACCCTTACCGATTTTTAACGACAAAACTATTTTAAACAAGGCGTTGCCCTACCCGCATAAGTTAGATAACGAGCGAGTAAACGCGCAATAAGAAAAATTTATTTTATTACTTAAACAAATTCATATTAATGTTCCTTTTTGCGAGGCTATCTCGCAAATGCCTAAATATGCAAATTTTTAAAAGAACTACTTTCTAATAAACGCAAACTCGAGGATATTTCACATATATCTCTCAACGTTGTCTGCTCGGCGGCTCTTACTAGTAAATTGCCCTTAAAACAAAACGACCCGGGAAGGTTCTCCATCCCGTGCCTTTTTGGCAATGTATTAGTAAAATACGCCTTGGCAGACTTAGGCGCGAGCATTAATTTGATGCCGTTCTTGCTCTTCCTGCGTTTAGGTTTGGGTACTCCTGCTCCTACCAATATGCGCATCCAACAAGCGGATCACTCGGTTAGGTTCCCCATCGGGGTTGTTGAGGATGTCCTTGTCCGAGTAGACAAGTTCACCTTCCCGGTGGACTTCGTCATCTTGGACATCGAGGAAGACGCCAACGTACCAATAATACTTGGTCGCCCTTTCCTCGCGACCTCACGTGCGTTAATTGATGTAAGTAATGGTCAGCTTCTCCTTCGGGTAGGAGACGACCAAGTTACTTTTTCTATTAACTCCTCTATGGAAGACTCGTCGCCGAGCGACGATTTCTACTATTCTTTAGATTCTTTTTATGGAGATTGTTCTTCTCCGGTTTTCGAGTCCGAATTTTTAAACGAAAATATTTTTTCGCTCGAAAATTTTTATTGCGATGAGGACGAGTCTACGAATATGCCTTTTGAACCAATTGGTTCAAAAGACATTAGCACTAAAACCTCACTAGAAGAACCGCCCATCCTGGAACTCAAACCATTACCCGAATCCCTAAAATACGCCTTTTTGGGGAAAAATGATACACTCCCGGTAATCATTTCTTCGTATTTAAGCGATTCGGAGACCTCCGATTTATTGGAGGTTTTGCTTAAACATCGCCACGCAATTGCGTTGCAAATTTCTGACCTAAAGGGGATTAACCCTTCTTTCTGCACTCACAAAATTTTCTTAAACGATAATTGCTGCAAAACCATTCAGCCGCAGCGGCGTCTTAACCCAAACATGAAAGACGTCGTGAAAGCTGAGATAATTAAATTATTAGATGCTGGGATTATTTATCCCATTTCAGATAGTACATGGGTTAGTCCCATTCATGTCGTGCCCAAGAAGGGCGGTCTAACCGTAGTGGCGAATGAGCACAACGAGCTCGTCCCAACTCGTACTGTTACGGGTTGGCGTATGGTCATCGATTATCGCAAACTTAATGATACCACCCGCAAAGACCATTTTCCACTACCGTTCCTTGACCAAATTCTTGAGCGTCTTCCCGGTCATCCTTTTTATTGTTTTCTCGACAGTTTATCGGGGTTTTTCCAAATCCCCATTTCCCCCGAAGACCAAGAGAAAACAACTTTTACTTGCCCCTTTGGCACCTTCGCCTATCGAAGAATGCCATTTGGCCTCTACAATGCGCCGGCTACATTCCAAAGATGTATGCTAGCAATTTTTGGTGAGCTAGTAGAAGATAGTATGGAAATATTTATGGATGACTTTTCTGTATTCGGATGCTCATTCCCGGATTGTCTTCTTAATCTTGATCGTGTCCTCCAGCGATGCGAGGACACGAATCTTGTTTTAAATTGGGAAAAGTGTAACTTTATGGTTCGAGGAGGTTTGGTCCTCGGCCATAAGATTTCAATTAAGGGGATAGAGGTCGATAAGGCCAAAGTTGAAATCATAGAAAAACTTCGTCAGCCGACAAACATAAAATCCATTAGGAGTTTCTTAGGCCACGCGGGCTTTTATAGGCGCTTCATTCAAGATTTTTCAAAAATAACAAAGCCGCTTACTCACCTCTTGGAAAAGGAATCACCTTTTGTCTTTAATAGCGATTGCGAGTCTGCTTTTAATTTTATAAAACAAAAACTTATCAATTCTCCGATTCTAGTGGCCCCTAATTGGTCCCTTCCGTTCGAAATCATGTGCGACGCTAGTGATATTGCCTTAGGCGCCGTTCTTGGCCAACGCGTAGAAAAACACTTTCATCCTATTTATTACGCTAGCAAGACGCTCACTTCCGCACAAGTGAATTACACGACGACGGAAAAGGAACTCTTAGCCGCCGTTTTCGCTTTCGATAAGTTTCGCTCGTATATTACGCTATCTAAATTTATCGTTTTTACCGATCACTCCGCCCTTAAGTATTTACTAGCCAAAACCGACGCGAAGCCCCGCCTTCTTCGATGGATTCTCCTCCTACAAGAGTTTGACTTGGAGATCCGAGATAAGAAGGGCGCGGAGAATCTAGCGGCAGACCACCTCTCCCGTTTAGAAAATCCGGGTGCGGAAGCGCTCGTCAAATCTGAAATAAATGACAGATTCCCCGAGGAACGCCTTCTCATCATTCGTTCATCTTCGTCATCTTCGCCTTGGTTCGCAGATTTTGCGAACTACTTAGTCGCGCGGGTACTTCCAAAAGATTTTTCAAGTCATCAAAAGAAGAAATTCTTTTCCGACTTGAAAAATTTCTTTTGGGATGACCCCTTTCTTTTCCGTATCTGCGCGGACCAAGCGGTTCGAAGATGCATCGCGGGAGTGGAGTGCACACAAATATTGAGGCACTGCCACGAGGGTCTAGCCGGGGGGCACTATCAAGCCAACCAGACCGCTAGGAAGGCGCTAGAGGCGGGCTACTTTTGGCCCACTCTCTTCAAAGACGCGCACAATTTTGTGCGCGCATGCGATAGCTGTCAGCGGTCGGGTAACATCTCACGTCGCAATGAGATGCCCCAAAATATGTTTTTAGAATGCGAAGTCTTCGATTTATGGGGCATAGATTTTGTTGGCCCCCTACCTCCTTCTTATAAAAATATGTATATTTTAGTGGCGGTCGACTACGTATCACGGTGGGCGGAAGCGCAGGCTCTCCCCACCAACGATGTGCGAGTCGTCGTTACATTTCTAAAAAAATTATTTTCTTGCTTCGGCACGCCTCGCGCTATTGTTAGTGATAGGGGAACGCATTTCTGTAACGCTCTAATGGCTAAGACGTTAGCTAAATACGGAGTCACGCACAAGCTTGCCACCCCCTACCACCCGCAAACAAGTGGCCAAGTTGAGGTAGTAAATCGAGAGATAAAACCCATATTAGAAAAAACCGTTTCACTTAATAGGAAAGATTGGTCCGCTAAGCTCGACGACGCGTTATGGGCGTATCGTACGCCGTACAAATGCTACCGGTTGTACCCCGTTTCGATTAGTCTATGGCAAAGCGTGCCATTTACCCGTAGAACTGGAGCACCGCGCACTTTGGGCATTAAAACTCTTAAACCTCGACTCTAACTTAGCCGCTCAGAATAGAAAACTGCAACTAAACGAGCTTGATGAGTGGCGTGCGAACGCTTACGAGAGTAATAAGTTCTATAAGGAGCGTTCTAAGTTTATCACGATCGAAAAATTAAAACCCCCAAAAATTTTTCTCCGGGCGTTCTAGTCCAAAAGTTTTTCCATATGGGACCGTACTCGTCTCCCACCCGGAAAAAGGCTCGTTTAAAGTAAACGGTCATCGATTAAAGACTTACATAGCGGGCGACCCTGTGATGGAGTATAGCGAAACCATATCCCTCCTCGACTTATAAACCCGCCACTATAGTCAAGCAATGCGACTATAAACAAACCGCTCTTGGGAGGCACCCCACGTCTATCTTTTTTACGTCTTTATTTATTATGTTTCTATTTTTCTAATAAATGCAGGGTTTCTAATGGGCTTCCCCGAGCGCGGATCAGTGACGTTTTCTGCCCCCCTCTTTTTCCTTTTTTGTACGTATACCTGCTGTCTTGTTCCTCATGCTTAGCATACAACATTGGGGACAATGTTGGATCTAAGTATGGGGGTGTTTTCGTATTTTCATACTTTCTTTTTCACTTACAAAAAAAAACAAAACAAAAAAAAAAATTTTAAAAACAAAACTTAAAAAAAAATATATATATAACACAAAAAAATCAAAAAAAAAAATTTTTTAAAAATTTTTGAAGTTTCATTTTTGAAACTTTGACTTATTTTTAACTCGGTCCGCAAGATCCGGCTCATCGAGCCATCCACATAACGAGTCATCTCGCGGCTACCTAGTTTATATTCTTGTAAATATTTTTGTAAATATTTCTTGTAAATACTTTTTGTAAATATTCTTTCTCTTTCCCCTCTCCTTTTTTCCCTCTCATCCTTGTAAATATTTTTTTTCTTTTTTCCCAAATTTTTGTAAATAGAATGAAAATTTCATTAAAAATACAAAAAAATTCACAAAATTTAAAAATACAAAAAAATTCACAAAACTTAAAAATCCAAAAAAATTTTATTTTCGCTTTTTTTCTTTCTTTTTAGTATGTATATATTAAAGATATAAATACAAAAATACAAAAAAATAGCATAACTTCAAAAAAAAAAAAATTTATGTAAGTTTTGAAACAAATAAATCAAACATTTCATTATTAAGTTTCTTGTTATCCAAAACTTTCGTTTTGAGTTTATTTATATGCGAATTTGATCAATTCTTTGTTCACTATTCGTTTGTTAATTATAGATTGAAAAATCTAAATAGCCGGGGTTAAGTTTTAAAGAATTTATTATACTTTGTTAAAAATAGGGGACTCGCTTTATGCACTACTTCTAATTTTTCATAGATAGGAGCATGTGTACCATGTTAGAAAATAACGACTATAGATTTCAATTATGCTTGCTTTTAACTTTCTGAAAAATTGGAACGTACAATTTATAAAGGTTGCTCTCAATTATTTTTCAATTAAAAATCTAGTTCTCTTTTCTCCCCTTACATATTATAACCTAGTTGGTATGATAAAAATATTTCCCCAAAAAGAAAAAGATCTTATGTCAATGGGAATAAGATTTCATTCCGTAAACATAGGCACCCAATAAATTAAAAGATTATACGTTACGGAGTAAGAGGATAAAATTCATTACTCCAACACATATACATTGGGTTACTTATGAAGAAGAAAAAATTTTACGTTAAGGAAAATAAGATTTCGTTTTCCTTTAACATCCAAATCAAAAAAATGGAAGTTCGAAAAAAATAACCTCGCCTCAAAATCCAAGCATCTTCATAAACCAACATCAACCCCCCTTAGCCAATTTCATGACTCTAGAATTAATTCAAAAATCTTTTTGAGAGCATAATTCATAAATTACATTATTTCCGATAACCCTCCTATAAGCTTAAGTTCGTATAACTCCAAACTATTTTCTGTTAATCTAACCAATACAATTATTGCTTTCTATTTGATTACATCAAGAAGTCTTTTGGCCAATACTTTTGCCCTGTTTAAATCATCTAAATAATTTTAGGACTTAACTCTTATACCCCATATATTTTTATTTGATCTCTCTTATAATTAATTTAGCGGTAGCAGAACTTAGGGTTTTTTATTATTCCTTATAAGTTCACCTCAAACTTTTGCTCTGGAATAGCAAAAGCTTAAGTATGGGGGTGGTTGATGAGTTGTAAATATACCTATATTTTCGTATTTTATTTAAGTCAATTTTGTTTGTTTTTTGTCTTTTTTTATCTGTTTTATCCAATAAATTGCTTATTTTTGTAAATATTATTTCTAACTTAGCTTTATTTTTATTTCAGAAAAATTCCAGAAAAATTCCAGAAAAAGTCAAAATGTTGACTGACACGCCCGTGTCACATGACCGACACGCCCGTGTCATGCCCTCGACGATCGCCGACCACAGGTGCCAGCTCAACGATCGGCGATCATCAAACCCAGCTCGACACGCCCCTAGACACGCCCGTGTCAAGGTGTGACACGGGCGTGACCTTGCCACCTGGCCTGACGTGATGCGCGCGAATTTGCGGCCGGACCGCGCCCAGATCAACCTCCCCGACACGCCCCAGTCACGCCCGTGAATGACACATGTCACGCCCGTGACCTAGGGCGTGACCGCCACGTTTTCAGCCGAAGTCAACTTTCCAGTCAAGTCACCCGATCAGCTCATGAATAGTGTCGACACGCCCCCCTGTCACGCCCTAGTCACGGGCGTGACCAACCCGAAATTTTGCCTATAAATAAGAGCTTCTAGGAAGCTTATTTTGTCCACTTTTTTGACCACTTTGCTTAGGGGAGGTGCTGCCCATTTGGATTCCATACTTATGTAAGGAGAATTTCTCCCCCCCTCTCTCTCTTAGTTTGTATTAGTGTTTTTACTTTAATAAAATTTGAATTTTTCTCTCTTAATTAGTATGAATAATCCATTTGAATGCGCCTACTTAAGCAATTTTTCGTTCATCTTTTTGTGTTTCTTTTATGTTTTCATTTTTATAGCTTTGATAACTTAGTTAGATTTAGGATTTATCGGCATTTCTAGCCGTTGTGCCATCCGTTTAGTTTTCATTTTTTGCACTTTTTAGCTTTATCTTTTTCTTCTTTATCATTTTCATTCATATAGGTTTTATAAAAACCCCCCTAAAAGTGTTCGTTTTTATTTTCTTTAACTTAGGCTCTTAGGAATGTAAAATTTCTCGTTCCTTTTTAGTTTTATTCTCACTTTTTTGGAGGTTTTATAAAAACTTATGAATAAAAATGTAGTCGTTATAATTTTTCGTCAACTTCATTTTAGCTTTTTAATTTCAAAACTTTTTAGTCCCTTTAATTTTAATTTTCACTTTTTATGCATTTCTACCGCATTCTAGCGGTAGAAATGCAGTTGTTCTAATTTTTCGACAACATTCATTTTGCGTTTATTTGCAAAACTTTTCGCTCCGGTTAATTTTTATTTTCACTTTTTATACATTTCTACCGCATTCTAGCGGTAGAAATGCAGTCGTTTTAATTTTCTGAGCACCTTGTTTTTCTTATTTTTGCAAGTGTGTGTGCGTGTATGAGTTAGGTTTTACTGCTTTATTTCAACTCCTGTAGAGTGCGTGTGTGCGTATGCATTTATTTCCGCCTACACGTTAAGAGTTAAATGGCGCTCTGCTTTCATTTCCCGCCCACTCGTTTGAGTGGGACTTGTCTTTTTACTGCTTTCATTTTCTTCCTACTCACTTGAGTAGGAAAACTTTGTGTGGGTGCGTGTGTTTTCATTTCTGTAGAGTGCGTGTGTGTGTTTTACTTTCAAGTAGAGTGCGTGCGTGTATGAGATAAATTTACTCCCGCTCACTCATTTGAGCCGGGACTTGCAATTTTATCGCTTTCTCAATTATGTAGAGTGCGTGCATGTGGGAGATATTTTTACCGCTTTATTTATCGCTTTCTTCAATTAAGAAGAGTGTGTGCGTGCGTGCATTTATTTCCACCTACTCATTTGAGTAGGGCTTGCTTTATTTAATTTCCTTTATGGTTTTGAAGTGTGCGTTAGTGCCTGCATCAATTAGCCTTCAATTTATCTAATTGTCCAATTTTTCGTGTTTTCTCTTATAATTGTTCAGTGCTTAATTTAACACTCACGCTTCACCTAAAACATAAAGCTGTCCCCATACCGATGAGTGGCTAATCTCTTTTAGCCTTCGGCATCGAAGAGCATTGGGACATAAAAAATGATTTGAAATAATTAAAAAACTTTATTTTAATTTTAATTTAAGGACTTAAGGTTTACCCCGGGTTAACGACGCATAGGACCACATAATCGATGTGTGGGCTCTATTTCCGTTATCCATACGCGACGCCGAGAGGCTGCACGTATGGACTGATCCCCCTTGGGTAAAGAGAACTGCGTACGCCCCCTCGAAAGAGGAGAAGCGTAGTTCTGCCGGATTGGGTTCCTCACCCAATAGCGGGGTTCTTAGCGTAAAGCGGGCATTAAGAGGAATCCTTCGTCGGTCTAACGATCGGTCGAATAGTCTTAATGTTTAGGTGAGCAATATTCCTAGAGATAAGTGCGCTCATATTTTTGGAACCCCCACGGCCAAGTGCCTTTTATTAAATTAAAAACAAAGTTTAATAATTGTTAAGAATTATTATAGTCTTAATCCGATTCGATGCCGAGCGTTAACCCGTCATCGAACTAACTTAGCAAAATTCTGCTTTCTTTCTTTCCGTTTTAATTAAACTAAAAAATCCCACCTTACTAATAGTAAGATAATAGTATTCCTGGAAGAGTAGATATAATCAACGTGTCCCCGAGAATAATACGACCTCGGTATTTTCCCGAATACCGAGTACTACTTGCGATAGGTGCACTTGCCTCCTCTCGTTAGAAAACTCGATCTTCTAACCGGCCCGCGGAATCTGACCATTTCGAACCAACCACGGTAGGTCTCTGTTCCGCGGCCATCAGTTACCCAGGTTTGGCATCACTTAGCCACACCACCTGAGAGCACTATCTCTATCTATGATGGTGGGTTCTTCTTCATCGCTCGGGTTGATAGAGGGTAGATATAGGGCTTTGCCTAGTCTCTTAGGGTTTTCCTTAATGTTGATGTCATCAATCTTATACTTAAGTGAGTTTTGAGAAGAGGACACCTTAATGTTGGAGAAGAATTCTACTACCTCTTCTTTAAGAATGGTAGAGGGTTCAGAAAGGTTGTACTCCAAACCCGTGGTCTAAATAATTCTTAACACTTCTTTAATCTCTAGCGAGGCATGACTGAATCCATTCCTCGCAATTTCATAGCCCTTATGGAGCTCCTTTGAGATCTTCGGTGCCATTGAGTCAGAGTGGCAAGACACTGAGAAGGTTTCGGTCTCGATGGCTAGGCTTAAGGCTTCTGAGAGCGATGTGGCTTTTCGTTTCTGGTTGCCTTAATATATATAATGAAAAAGTTTAATTACCTTATCATTAGATAAACCAATTAAACATTTTTTTGACTTAAGTGAGTACTTTTAGGCTTTACGGCTGGCTCTACGCTTCCTGTTATGATACAGGGCACTTAGTGCTTCTATTATAACTCTCATCTTTTCTTTTATTCACTTAATGCTTGATTAATTTATAGCTTCCCTCATTGTCTGGATGTACATTCTATTTGTCACACAATTATATAAATATTTTATCAATTCTAAGTATAATGGAGACCTAACATGCTAATAAGCCAGTTTTATTAGCAACCTTATTATGCACTGATTTACATGTTATTTGGGCTTGAGAGAAATAACTACATAAGTTAACAATGCAAATAATTACAAAGGATAATTGAATCATTATTATCTAACTGGTGTGCTTGATTAGGTTCATCCTAAGCACATCTAACTTACTTCATGAATTTGGAAACTTAGTCTCTATATAAGAGAGAGATGCTTACTTTGAGGCTTGCTGCCTCTAGCTTTTGAGGATTACACACTTAACAGCCTCAACCTTTGTTTATTGATATGCATGGAGCATATTTCCTTCGCAATCATCCTGTCCCAGACTTTTGTCTGGAACATCCATTCTCCAAATACCAAGTCTCATTACTAGAAAACAAACTTTTGGCCCAGGCAAATTTCCCTGGCAAAAATTTCGAAACCGTGGCTAAATAGTTTTATCCACGGTGTAGCCATGGGAAAATTCCATGGCTAAAGTCGGCGTGGCTAAAAATTATAAGCCACGAATTGGCCGTAACAAATAGTATTAGCCATAAGAAAAAACGTCGTGGCAAATAAGCCAACTATTTGCTACGGTATGAAACCCTGGCTAAAAGTGAACTCATCATTTTTAAAAAAGAGTATTTGCCACAGTTACAAGTCGTGGCAAATACTAATTTATGTTTTTTTTAATACACATTCAAAATACTGTAATACATTTTCGAATTATGACACATTCAAAATACTATTATAAGAATACTATTCCCAGAAACATTTCTCACTCGACACTGTACCCTTTTTGCCGTCATAAATGTAGCTCCACTGTACCCTCACTTTGATATTGAAGTTTGGCTTGGAATTGAAATATCATAAAATGTACTATAAAGCAGTATATCCACCTTGATAAGTATCTCTCATAGTGTGTTTTAAATGTACCCCAAAATACAAAATAACACCATACATCATGCCACTAAAGAGTGTTTTATATTAGTGCAATAAATTCAATTAAGTTAATAATAATAATGACAAATTATTCTGCTATAAAACAAAGAAAAAACATAATAAATTATTTTGCCACATATATATATATATATATATATATATATATATATATATATATATTTGAATATGTGTATTACTGCCTGAGGACACTATTTGAACTTAAGTAGAAGTTCTCCTCCCCTAAAACCATGGACTGCAGCCTCTTAGAAGCACAACCATTGTTCAACAATCTAGCAGGGACAACAATACACTATTTTAATTAGGAAAATAACATTTGAATAATGAGTGGTTGCGAAATCAATTCTCGGCGGCAAATTTAATCCCTTTCTCGATGGAGACTTTCAGCTCGGTATTGAGATTCTCCAAGCCTTCCTTCTCAAAATCGGAGAGCGAGCCCAGTCCGAGCACTTCTTCAACGACGTTCTTTCCGAGCCTCACCTGTAGCATGCAATGCACAAAAGTGATGGGATGTATCAGATATGAATAGCAACAATCATATAGAAGATGTTGGCACGTGTGTGTGTGAGGGGATGATCATGCATGCCACTTGTCTTCCATCTAAAAGGGCCTGAAAGTCCTCTTGGACTAGCAGCAATCTGACCATAAGCTCAGAAATGTGAAATATAAAACTATAGTTCCATAAGCTTGGATACAGATTATTAATAATATTCAGAAAGTTTATCAAAACACGGTCCCCATCTCAGGATGATATGTTTT
Source organism: Platanthera zijinensis (assembly GCA_039513925.1). Classification (NCBI taxonomy): domain Eukaryota; kingdom Viridiplantae; phylum Streptophyta; class Magnoliopsida; order Asparagales; family Orchidaceae; genus Platanthera; species Platanthera zijinensis. The sequence continues at coordinate 82,867,552 of CM077079.1, forward strand.
ATTAATATAACCATATAGTGCAAATAATTTCCATTCTTTAATATATATAAAAAAATGATATGTTCTATGTAAAATTTTCTCCGTAGAAAATTTAAACTAAAGAGTTCTCATTTGTTACAAGAGCAAATGATGCATGCTGCCAAAAGCTAACACGTGCAAGGGATATAGGTCCTACAAATCATGATTACTCTCAAAGTATACTAACATAGATTGACATCCATAAGAATATAAGTGATCTGATACGTACAATAATGCTTAAAATAAATAAAACAAATAATAAAAGTCACAGAAGAGAGGCTGAAAGCAAAGGGGCTCCTATCATGTGATCGTCGGAGCGGAGGATGCTAACCGGAGAGGTAATAGTCATTGCTAGCTTGGTGGCTGTTGGAGAGGAATTTGTCTGCTTTGTGAATGGGATTGGTTTGAGATATTGTATGGAGGCGGGTGGGAGGGGCTAGAAGGGTCTTCTAGGTTTGGAGAAGGGTAGAGGTGCTCAGACACGCCCTGAACTGGGCTTGTGAGGGTTAGTTGGAGCAAGAATGTGGCTGAATGGTGATTGGCAGGAACTGGACAGAAATTCTAGTGGCTGGTGGTATCCAGGAACTACTCGGCTAGGGTAGGGAAGGATCAGGTTTTGATGGAGCCCAGGATGCAACCATGATACGGTCGTGGAGGGCTAGATGCAGTCATCATAAGGTGATGGTGGGTTGTTGGAGGCCTAGTAGGGTTTTTCCATGCCTGCAAACAACACAAGAGGAGTGATTATGATGGATAGTTGCTGGGAGGCTACTGGAGGATAGTTTTCATGGTGTCGGTTATTATTGGTGTGCTGTTTGGAGAGGAGGGATATTTTAGGGTTGAGGGAAGTGGAAACATTTATGTTCAATGGTAAATGCAATCAGAGAGGACTAAAATCAATCACATACAACACTCAAGCCTTTATCCCACCATAGTTTGGTCGGCTATATGGATCATTTGTCGCCATTGCACTCTATCTTTACTCATAATCTCACTAAATATTTTTGTCCATAAATTTGTCTTCTTTTACAGTGCTAAGACTGATGATTGATACATTATTAGTTCTTCCTTCTCAACCCTATTCTCACTGAACGAAATTACAAGAAGATAACAGGAAAAAACACAACAAAAAACTAGGCTATATTATCAGCCACTATTATGAAAACAATCAAATGAAAGGATGGAAGCTCTATAAAGAAAACATAACTCAAGCACATTTGAGTAGTTCTTATCTACTATCAGATTCAAATTTCCGAAAAAATTTGCATTCCAAGTTTCCAACAACTGCGAGAATCTGAGAAAAGTATTGTGAGAAGTAACAAAAGATGTCAATACAATTTCCTACTCTTACCACCACTATGAAAAAGCTGCAGTAGTAATCGGCACCCCTCTGTTAGAATAGCAATATCACCATAGTTCCTCAATGAAAAGAATAGGAGTAGCTGGGGCAAAAACTCTGAATTAACATTAAAGCAATTCCTGATTAAAAAGACATTTTATATGATTGTTAGACTTGTGATTTTCTAAGAGCATAAATAAATTAAATTTACATAGGAACCATTAACATTAGAATGTGGTTATATTGGTGACACATGCAAGTATCAGAAAACCTACCTATAAGCTTTTTGACAATGATCGCCAAATTTAAGATGGAATTTATGATGGAACTTCATATACAAACAAAGTTAAATAAGTAAAGCAATGAGGAAAAGTAAATGAAAATGCCAATGACAAATGATTGAAGACCTGCACAAAATATGGTCACAGGGAAGCAACATCGGTTGGCACCATCAATTTTAGTCATTTTTTAGAACTAACACAGTACATCTACTAAGAAAGGCATTCTTCCAAAAACTCATGAATTGAAGAGCAAGGAATTTTGGAACTATCAAACACTAAAGCTTTTTGAATATCAAAACAACCTAAAAAAGGAAATTCTACAACTCATGAATTCAAGATCTAGGAATTCTACATCTTAATATGTTAAATTTTCTCCATTGTTTTAAGAAGGAAATTAAAAATAGATCAAAACATCGAGTTGTTATGATTTTTTTTCCATATTAGTAGATAAATACTAAAGCTTTTAGTTATGGTAGTGCATCATCTGTTGAAATTCTGAATCTTCCTGAGCGCTATTTTCATCACTTACCTAAAAAAATATACATTACGGATATGTTTAACATGTTAATAATTGAGTAATAAACAATACTAGTTACTTGACCAGTGCTAGAAGGTATCAAAGGATTCACCCGACTTCTTGAAGTGGTTGTTGTTGGTGTCAATGGGCAGCTAACAACCTCCAAATGAGATCGCACCTCTTTTTGTAAGCATTCCATCTTTTCTTCCATTTGTGCCTCCATTTGTGCCTTCATTTCAGCAATTTGAATATGAAACTGCGATTGCATTTCTTCTCGAAGTTGAGTACGGATTGACTCAACTTCTTCTTGACTAGGTTGTAAATTAAGATCTTTTTTCCTCATTAATCCCCATGTACGCAAACATCCAAGTCCATCCTCTCCCATTACCCGAGAGAAACAAGAATCACTATATTCTACGGTGCGCTACTACTCAAGCAGATTTTCAAGAAGAGTGTTCAAATCTTCCTATGATATGAAGATATAAAAATAATAAATGTTGCCAATATTATATGTATTTTTTTGAAATTAGTTATGGGAGAAAGAAATCAAAACATACAATGGGCTCCTGAGCTTCAAAATCAATTCTACCCTTCTTAACTGTCAGTATTCTTATAAAAACATTAATTCTATCTACCTGATCGTTACCTTATTTCTCCATCTAAAACAACAACAAAAAATAAATTGTCATTTCATATATGTATTATATAAAGATGTTGGATGTTTTACCCCCGATCAAACAGAGCGAAATGAGGTCCTCCCCATTTTATGGTATCCTCCAAGATGTTCACGGTTGATTGATTTTTGCTTTGATACAACTTTAACATCTTATTGCCCCCAATATTTGACAAGAGTTTTCCATTTCCCGATAATAACACGATCTGGGACAATGGCAAGGCGCTCCTCATCAGTTGTATATATATCATAATTATCACGCTTAACATGATATTTCCATTCCCTCCACCGCAATCCAACCGAATGCAAGAATGTACTTTGATAATTTAGAGGGACATCTGTATTCTCCTACAATTATTCAATGAAATAAAATTGAGTTTATTTTAAGTGTGGTGTTCATTAATTAAACAAAAGAATAAAGTAGTATACCCGCACCTCTCTCCATATCGCATAAAGCATGTTATTGGGTATATCCGTCAATCTCGGATATGTGAGTGGCAATTTAAACCAATTTCTACCTAGAACCCCATGTTGGCTAACAAAATGTTGCTCGCACTTACCTGTAGGGTACCCATATCTATCAAAATCAACATGAAATCGCTCACCTATCCCCCATGTTGGGATGCCTTTAGCAGGGCCTCAACCTCTCTTTTTATTAATAATTTCACGATTGTTTGAAAGATCTGCATTAAAAATGTCAATAACTTATATATGTTATTATAGTGCACAAGCAAAAAAAATTATGATTCCAAATACCTGCAATGTCTAGTGAATGTGATGTGTCAATGGGTTGGGAGATGGTGTAGCATGTGCAGTAGCTTAGGAAACAGAATTTTGAGTTGTGATGGGTTGGGATATTATTGAATGATTTATATTAGGTTGGGAGATTGAATGTGCGGCCATGGATTGAGAGAGTTGCAACTTTTCAATCATAGTTTGTCCTCGAGTATTTTTCTTCCCCATGTCTACAAGAAGATCATAGAACAAACTATATTAATCCATCAAATGTAATTTAAAATTACCAAATATAGTAATTTGTCATGCAAAAATTATGATTCCAAATACCTGCATTGCCAAGTGAATGTGATGTGTTAATGGGTTGGGAGATTGGTTTAGCATGTGCAGTTGCTTGGGAAACTGAATGTAGAGTTGTGCTGGGTTGGGATATTGTTGAAGGATTTATATTAGGTTGGGAGATTGAATGTGCGGCCATAGATTGAGAGAGTTGAAACTTTTCAATCATAGTTTGTCCTCGAGTATTTTTCTTCCCCATGCCGACAAGAAGATCATAGAACAAACTATATGAATCCATCAATGTAATTTAAAATTACCAAATATAGTAATTTGTCAAGTTAAAAATTATGATTCCAAATACCTACATTATCAAGTGAATGTGATGTGTTAATGGGTTGGGAGATTGGTGTAGCATGTGCAGTAGCTTGAGAAACTGAATGTAGAGTGGTGCTGGGTTGGAATATTGTTGAAGGATTTATATTAGGTTGGGAGATTGATTGTGCGACCATGGATTGAGAGAGTTGCAACTTTTCAATCATAGTTTGTCCTCGAGTATTTTTCTTCCCCATGCCTGCAAGAAAATCATAGAACAAACTATATTATTTCAAAACACATCACAACTATTGTAACACCTCATAATGTAGAGTTGAAACGGGTGGTGTTTGTACCAAGTTTGGATCTTGGTAGGGTGAACACGGCCTGTGACAAGGGCGTGTCACACGGCCGTGTCAGCTTCAGGTCGTCCAGTGAAGGACACGACCTGGGACACGGGCATGTCCCAGGGCGTGTCAGTGCACACGACATGGGACACGGGCGTGTCACCTGGCCGTGTGCTTCTCTGGAATTTTCTCAGTTTTGTATTGCCTGTCGAACATGGTCGTGTACTGGTTGACACAGGCATATCAAATCCGACACGGGCGTGTCGTCACCTGTGTCCACCAAGCGATGTGGTGGTTGGTGTTACGGTTATCCATGATACGGCCCCTGCACACGGGCGTGTCGAGGACCCGACACGGGTGTGTCAGGTTGGGACACGGGCGTGTCCCAACCTGTGTCCTTTTCTGTGCTCAATTTGGGTGGCTGGATCGAGGCACATGCCCTGGAACACGACCGTGTGCAAAGCCGTGTTCGGCCCAGGATTAAAGTTTTCAGGCTAATCTGAGCCGTTTGTTTTCTTTAAATAAGATCCAACGGCCCAGATGAGTTCCTGCTGATTTTTAATCCAGGATTAGAGGTTTTATTCCTCATTTTCACCTTTAACTCACTCTTTCTAAGAAATAAGAGAGAGAAGAGATCAAAGGAGTAGGAAGGGAGGAATCCGGCCGCTGGCAGAGCATCGGAGAACCAATCTGAGAACTGAGACCGGATCCGTGGTGAGAATTCCTTTGCGAAGGTTTCTATCCGACTAGTTTTCATGGCACCAAAGCGGACTTCAAGGGTAACGATTTTCAACTCGAGCACTTGAAGCTTTCCTTCCTTTGCATGGGAAAACCTGCTCCTGCGAGTGTGCTGTGAGTGCACGGTGTTCCTTGGGGTAGATATGTGAAGTCCCCCTTGTTTAGAGTCCGGAATCGAAGTATGGGCATAGTCATTTTGTGTGAAGCTACCCGGACGTATTTGTCTGGATCGGTGATGTTGCATTGTATGAATAGCCGGAGAAGACTCCGTGCGTTGTTTTCGGGTTTCTACGCGGTAGATTGCGACAGGGATCCATGGAGATTAGCTCCAAGGCGCACCCAGAAAACTGGGCGGAAACGTAATTTTACTAATTATACAGCCGGGGAGTCAGCCTTGAACATAACTGGGTTATGTGTTGTTTGGAAATGATTAAGGATCCGGGTGAAGCATGGCCCGTGCATACATCTTAAAGTGACTAGGCGGCATGAGCAACGGGCAGGTGGATACGGACCTTGGCTAAGTTGTTCGGTGTTAAGGGCCCTAAAGTGGAACAAGCCGTTGGCATAGTCGGGAGCCTTGGACTACGGTCAGAAGGACTCAAAAATGCTCACATTGTTTGCCATCTAAAGGATGGTGGTGTAGCCACAGAATTGACCGGGTTCACTGTGAATGTGCCCTGAGTGCACGGGCTGTTTGGCCGAGCGAGCCTACACCTGTGGCGAAATTCTTTTTATGCACTTTATTATTTAGCTTGGCTAATGATATGTAGGGAAGGAGCATCGTCGTACCTATTACGGGGACGAGGTCATTTTAATTTGGTCAGCTTTAGCTGACCGTTGCTCTGTTTGCCACCATACGGTAGAATAATTGCTTGCAGGTGCTGCGGAACCAAGCGCCAAGTAGCGGGTTGAAGTATAAGCTGCTATGTAGACCCTCGAAGGCCGTAGCGAACTACTGTCTTTACTTTCTGTCATGTGTGGCCGGCCTGCGAGCCGATGTTTGTAAGACATTACTTTGTTAAGAGAAACTTTGTAAGGCAATAAGGCCATGTACACTTTTGTAGATTTGTTTTATTTCATTCCTATTTTAATTAGTGGACATTCATGCCATGCTTGTGCAAATTTTGAGTTCTATTAACTGTTTAAAAAGCTTCCGCTAGAATACTATGTGTTAGGATTAGTAGATGGGTATTTGGTATTATTCTGTAACCCCTCTAACTGTCCGTGGTATATGGCGTCGGGTTATAGCTGGACCTTCTGCTATATGTCATACGACGGATGGGGGCGTTATAATTTGGTATAAGACTAGGGTGCCGGTCGTCTGTAATCAAATTCGTGGGCGAATTCTTTTTAAGGGGAGGTGAGCACATGTATGTGCATCATCGTTATAACATAAAAGAACCCATGAATGTCCACATAGGAATGAAAAAAATGCATTTGTTTTGGGAATCTAATTGTTCCAATGATTGCTTTTAGCAATTTGTGTGTCGCCTAATTAAGGGTTTATGCTATTCTAGGTGTCTAGAAGTGGTGCAAGGCAATCAGAGCGTCCGCAATCAGCAGAAAGTAGGGCGCCAAGAGACGTGCCTACAATACCTCCTTCAGCAGAAACCATCAGATTGGTGGCTGAAGCAGGTTTTGCCATGATAAATGCCCAGCAAGTGCAACACGCACCACCTGTTAATGATCAAGAACCGATTAGAGTGGCAGTGCCGGGAGTAGTAGAGCGTGGGGCTGTTTATCCGGTAGCACCAAGAAGAGCCACAGAGAAATAGCTCAAGCATGTGATGAGCTTTAATCCTCCGGTATTCGATGGGCTGGGAACGCCAACTCAAGCTGAGGATTGGCTCTCTACGATGAAGAGGGTCATGACCGCCACGGAAACTGCAGAATGGCAGAAGAACACAATAGCGACCTTCCTATTGGCCGGTGAGGAAAGGAGCATCGTATGAGGAAAAGGGGAAGGCGGTGGAGTCAACCGCATCCCATCATGCTCCAGCCCAGCCTAGAGTGTACAGCCTTGGCCTACAAGAGGAAATCAAACTAGCTGACGTGGTGACAGGTATGAGTTAAATTTATTATAGTTTAGCTTTTGTTGTAATTGTTACCTTTATATGTGTTAGCTTATTTGTGTTGGTGTAAGGCTTGGTATTGATTTTCGATCATCCGGCGAGAGCCCTGTTTGATACGGGAGCGTCGCATTCCTTCTTGTCTGAAAGATTTGTATCGCTCATCGGAGTTCCTTCTTTGATGGCAAAGGAGAAGCTGGATGTGTTGTTGCCCAATGGGTGCTCAATGCGCGCTGATAAGATCTGCGTGGTAAAGTTGCGGATTAGGAATCAGGAGTTTGATTTGCAAGCCTCAGTGCTGCCGTTAGTAGAGTTCGACGTAATCTTTGGTATTGACTGGCTTTCAGAGCAGCGAGCCTGCATTGACTGAAACCGAAAAGAGGTTAGGTTGGGACTGGATAATGAGCGGGAGACTACGTTTGCAGGCATGAAAGGGTCGAGCAAGATTATGATGTACGCTCTTCAGGTGATTAAGGCAGTTCGGTCTGCTGCTGAGCTGTTTGTCATTTCAATACAGGCTTCAATGCCTAATCCTAGTCTAGACAGTATTGCAGTGGTGTTCGAGTATCCTGATGTTTTTCCAGATGATCTCCCGGGAGCCCCTCCTCAACGGAAGATTGATTTTACTATTGAGCTGGTGTCGGGTTCCAAACCGTTGTCACGTTCTCCGTATCGGATAGCGCCTAAGGAGATGGCGGAGTTGAAGGTTGAACTGCAAGAGTTGTTAGAGTAGGGGTATGTGCGTCCAAGTTCGTCGCCTTGGAGCGCACCGGTCCTTTTCGTTAAGAATAAAGATGGGATTTTGCAAATTTATATTGATTATCGAGATTTGAACAAACTTGCGGTAAAGAATAAATATCTGATCCCAAGGATTGATGATCTTTTTGATCAATTAGTTGGGTCAACAGTATATTCGAAGCTAGACCTGAAATCCGGATACTACCAGTTAAGGATAAAGGAATGTGATATCCCTAAGACAGCTTTAAGCATACGGTTTGGACATTACGAGTTTACAGTCATGCCGTTTGGGCTGACCAATGCGCCATCCGTGTTTATGGATCTAATGAACAGGACGTTTATAGAATACCTGGACCAATTCATGATAGTGTTTATCAACGACATCTTGGTGTACTCGAGATGTGAGGATGATCACTACAAGCATCTGCATATTGTGTTGGAGATGTTGAGGAAGAATTAGTTGTATGCTAAGTTCTCCAAGTGTGAGTTTTGGTTGTCCTCAATAGCGTTCCTTGGGGATATTGTTAGTGGTAACGGGATTGCGGTGGATCCGTCAAAGATAGCGGCAATTCAGGAGTTTCCTGAGCTGTCTACGGTGGCAGAAGTCCGGAGCTTTTTGGGGCTTGCCGTCTACTACAGGCGCTTTGTGGAGAATTTCTCACGGATCGCGCTACCACTCACGATATTGACAAGGAAGGATCAGAAGGTTGTTATGGACGTTAGAGTGCGTGCAGGCTTTTGAAGAGTTTAAGAGGCGGTTGATCTCAGCACCTATCTTGTGTTCGCGGAGAGGGTCCAAAGGATTTTAAATATATAGTGATGCTTCGGGCAGTGGTTTGGGCTGTGTTCTTCTACAGCATGGGAGAGTAATAGCGTACAGATCGTGACAGTTGAAGGTCCATGAGAGAAATTATCCGGTCCATGATTTAGAATTAGCGGCCGTGATATTTGCTCTAAAGCTGTGGAGATACTATCTGTACGGTGTAAAGGTTGATATTTACACCGATAATAAGAGCCTGAAGTATTTACTAGATCAGAAGGACCTGAACATGAGACAACAAAGGTGGATGGAGTTCATGGGGGACTACACTTTCAAGATACATTATGTGCTGGGGAAAGGAAATGCAGTGGCAGATGCTTTGAGTCGTAGGGCTCTGGCACAGGCCAACTGGTTGGCGGTGCATGATGAGAGATTAGTCCGTGATTTGGAGGCATTGGAGATCTCTATCGTCGACAAGAAATCTCGTGCTGAAGCAATATTATGTTGGACGGAGGTGCAGTATGACCTAGCTGATAGGATTCGACAGGCTTTGGTTCAACATAGCACTACGAAGCAGGCATTGGTTTAATTGTTGGACCGGTCAAATTACCAGTTTGCAATTATGGATGGAATGCTAAGGAAGGACAGTCGCCTATGCATTCCTAGTTTAGATAGACTTCGGGAGGAATTGATGTATGAGGCTCATCACACCAAGTACTCAATCTACCCGAGGAGCACGATGATTTATAGGGACATGAAGAAGTTGTTCTATTTGCCAGGGCTGAAGAAGGATGTAGCACTGTATGTGGCAAAGTGCCAAACATGTGCATTAGTGAAGGCGGAGTGCCAGAAGCCCGGAGGTTTCCTAAAGTCCTTGCCAATTCCGAAATGGAAGTTCGATGACATATCCATGGATTTTGTTCACGGTTTGCCAAAGTTACAGAAGGGAAATGACGCCATTTGGGTGGTCGTAGATTTACTGACAAAAGTGTCGCACTTCATTCCGAATAAGAAGGAAGATCCGGTGGAAAAGTTAGCCAAGCTCTATGTGGATAATATTGTATGGTTCCATGGTGTGCCCCGCAGTATTGTTAGTGACCGAGATGGGCGCTTCACGTCCAATGAATGGAGGGTGGTGCATAAGTTGTTGGGAACTAAGCTGAGTTTCAGTACAGCCTTCCATCCGTAAACGGATGTTCAGACTAAGAGGGTTAATAGGGCGATGGAGGACATGCTCCGCATGTGCGTCCTAGATTTTTGAAAACACAGGGAGGATCACCTATACATGGTAGAGTTTGCGTATAATAATAGTTTTCAAGCAAGTATTGGAACGGCGCCTTTCGAGGCCCTTTATGGGAGAAGGTGCCACACACTGTTGTCTTGGTTAGAGGCAGGCGAGTCAAAGTTATTAAAACATCAGGCGGTGTAAGAAGCCACTTCAATGGTACGTGCGATTCAGGACCGCTTAAGAATCGCTCAAGATAGGCAGGAAAAATACTATAATGCCAAGCATAGAAACGTAAAGTTTAGTGTTGGCGATTGGGTGTATCTGAAGATCAAGTCGTTCAAGGGTGTCTCGCGGAATCGACGCCTGAAAAAGCTGAGACCGAGATACCTTGGGCCGTTTGAGATCCTGGAGCGGATAGGGGAAGCAACGTATCGGTTGAAGCTGTCGGTGGAGTTGAGTGGGCTACACGATGTGTTACACGTATCGGTGTTGAGGAAGGTGGTGCAAGAGCCTTCACAAGTCGTCATTGTCGATCAAGTGCAGGTTGATAGTGGGTTAACGGCGAAGGTCAAGCCAAATTGCATTGAAGACTTTGAAGTCAAACGGCTCCGCAACAAGGAAATTCGAATGGTTAAGGTCTATTGGGATAACTGCGGACGAGATGAGCTTTCTGGGGAGCGAGAGCAGGCTATGTAGGAGGAATATCCCGAACTTTTCAACTCAGGTAATGTTTAAAATGTTTTGTGTACCATTTTTCTTAATTTCGTGGACGAAATTCTTTTAGGGGAGGAGAATTATAACACCTCGAAATATAGAGTTGAAACGAGCTGTGTTTGTACCGAGTTTGGATCTTGGTAGGGAGAACACGGCCTTTGACACGGGCGTTTCACACGGCCGTGTCAGCCTCAGGTCATCCAGTGAAGGACACGGCCTTGGATACGGGCGTGTCCTAGGGCGTGTCAGTGCACAAGGCATGGGACACAGACGTGTCACCTGGCCGTGTACTTCTGTGGAATTTTCCGAGTTTTGTATTGACTGTCGAACATGGCCGTGTACTGGTTGACACGGGCGTCTCAAATCCGATACGCGCATGTCATCACCCGTATCCACGAAGTGACGTGGTGGTTGGCATTACGGTTATCCGTGACACGACCCCTGGACACGGGCGTGTCGATGACCCGACACGGGCGTGTCAGGTTGGGACACAGGCGTGTCAGGTTGGGACACGGGCGTGTCCCAACCCGTGTCCTTTTCTGTGCTCAATTTTGGTGGCTGGATTGAGGCATACGTCCTGGAACACGGCCGTGTGCAAAGCCGTGTTCGTCCCAGGATTAAAGTTTTCAGGCTAATCTGAGCCGTTCGTTTTCTTTATATAAGATCCAACGGCCGAGTATAGTTCTTGCTGATGTTTAATATGGGATTAGACGTTTTATTCCTCATTTTCACCTTTAACTCCCTCTTTCTAAGAAATAAGAGATAGAAGAGATCAAAGGAGAAGGAAGGGAGGAATCCGGTCGCCGGCGGAGCATCGGAGCACCAATCTGAGAACCGAGACCGGATCCGTGGAGAGAATTCCTTTGCGAAGCTTTCTATCCGACTAGTTTTCATGGCACTGAAGCGGACTTCAAGGGTAATGATTTTCAACTCGAGCACTTGAAGCTTTCCTTCCTTTGCATGGGAAAACCCGCTCCCGCCAGTGTGCGGTCAGTGCACGGTGTTCCTTGGGGTAGATATGTGAAGTCCCCCTTGTTTAGAGTCCGGAATCGAAGTACGGGCATAGGCATTGTGTGTGAAGCTTACCCGGACATATTTGTCTTGATCGGTGACGTTGCATTGCATGAATAGCCAGAGAAGACTCTGTGCGTTGTTTTCGGGTTTCTACGCGGTAGATTGCGGCAGGGATCCTTGGAGATTAGCTCCAAGGCGCACCCTGAAAACTGGGCGGAAACGTAATTCTGCTAACTATGCGGCCGGGGAGTCAGCCTTGAACATAACTGGGTTATGTGTTTTTTGGAAATGATTTAGGATCCGATTGAAGCTTGGCCCGTGCGTACGTATTAAAGTGACTAGGAGGCGTGAGCAACGGGAAGGTGGATACGGACCTGGGCTATGTAGTTCGGTGCTAGAGGCCCAAAAGTGGAACTGGCCGTTGGCATAGTCGGGAGCCTTGGACTACGGTCGGAAGGACTCAAAAATGCTCACATTTTTTGCCATCTAAAGGATGATGGTGTAGCCACGGAATTGACCGGGTTCACTGTGAATGTGCCCTGAGTGCACGGTGTGTTTGGCCGAGCGAGCCTACACCTGTGGCGAAATTCTTTTTATGCACTTTATTATTTAGCTTGGCTAACGATATGCAGGGAAGGAGCACCGCCGTACCTATGAAGGGGACGGGGTCATTATAATTTGGTCAGCTTTAGCTGACCGTTGCTCTGTTTGCCACCATACGGTGGAATAATTGCTTGCAGGTGCTGCGAAACCAAGCGTCAAGTAGCGGGTTGAAGTCTAAGCTGCTATGTAGACCCTCGAAGGCCGTAGCGAACTACTGTCTTTACTTTCTGTCATGTGTGGCCGACCTGCGAGCTGATGTTTGTAAGACATTACCTTGTTAAGAGAAACTTTGTAAGGCCATAAGGCCATGTACACTTTTGTAGATTTGTTTTATTTCATTCCTATTTTAATTAGTTGACATTCATGCCATGCTTGTGCAAATTTTGGGTTCTATTAACTGTTTAAAAAGCTTCCGTTAGAATGCTCTTTGTTAGGACGAGTAGATGGGTATTTGGTATTATTCTGTAACCCATCTAACTGTCCGTGGTATATGGCGTCATGTTCTAGCTGGACCTTCTATTATATGTCATACGACGGATGGGGGCGTTACAACTATATTATAAATCAAACTATATTAATTTAAAATGACAAAATATAGCAATTTGGCAAGCTAAAAATTATGATAACATAATATATTACTCTTAATTAGTTATTTCGTCGTCAACATCTAAAAGAATATCATCAAAAACATCACCATCAACTCCTTTCCTAACCCAATTAGTTTCATCATCACGTACACATATTGTTTCATCCAATCTTTGTTGATTGAGTTGTTCATCTTGAGGTTCAACATCAAACGAATCCCGAGTTGTCAACTTCATAATTACTTCCCAATGTAGATCTAGAGGATCTTTGACGTAAAAAACCTGATCTGCTTGAGGGGCTAATATAAAAGACTCATCTATTATTTTATTTTGTTTATACAACAAATGATTGAAGTTCACAAGAGTGAAACTAAATTCATCCAGTTTTTTTCGAACTTGAGGGTCAACCCAATCACTCTTAAATAGGATGAATTAAAAATCATTACCATAGTGACTCTCAAAAATGTCCCATAACCTTCCATAGTAAGTGATACCCCCTACACGTGGGTTCTTATCTTTGGAGCTAGCATAACTAGTTGTACTTGCTTTGAGCAGCACACCACTATTTTGGGTAGTTCTTTTTTGATCTTTGTATTTTGTGCGATAACAAAATCCATTAATAAAATATCCATCATATCTCCATGCCCAATTATCTGGACCTTCACTGAGATGCTTAACTTCTTTAGATAGATTGTTATCAATAGATCTAACCTGTAGAGATAGTCAAACCCTGGATGAAGTTAATGAAATGATTCATTAAAAAGTTTATCTTCATTACTATATTGAATAACTTACATAAAGTTTAAACCATAAATGAAAGGATTCATTATGAGCTTTATCAATTTGATGTTCGGTCATATGAGGGATTGTATTTTTGAGTTCTTCGATGTGTTTCCTATATAAGAACACATTTTGATATTGTAAAAAAGAAACACCAAATTAAATTGATGGGGAAAAAATATGAAAACTCATGTTAGAAAAGGTGTGATTGCATCTGTGTTGAAAAGAACATGATGATGCATTTGTATCCAAGAAACCTCATCAAGTTGTATCATTTTCCGCTTTTTAAATGGACGACCAATGTCATGTCCTCCATCATAATTTCTATTTTGCCAATTATATTTTGTTTCAATTCCAACAAGATATCGTTTGCAAAAGTTCATGCGTTCCTCCATTTGATATCCTTTCGCAATAGAACCTTCGGGATGAGCACGATTACGAACATATCTCTTCAAGGTAAGTAGATACCTATTTTCAATATAAATAATTATTAAATACAAACAATATTATATAAATAAATATATAAACTCAAATATATGAAATGTTCATTACCTTTCAATAGGATACATCCATTGAAATTCCACCAGACCACCAATAGAGGCCTCTTCAACTAATTGTATTGTTAGATGCTCCATAATATCAAAAAAAGGTGGAAATATCTTTTCAAGATGACATAGAGTTAGAACTATGCGTTCTTGCATAATCTTCAAGTCCACATGCTTAATAGCCTTTGAGCACAATTATCTATAGAAATGAGATAACTCGATAAAAACTTTCACAACATCTTGTGGCAATACTTTCCTTATGGCTATTGGAAGGAATTGTTGCATAAGGATGTGCATATCATGACTTTTAAGACCCCAAATATTTCTCTCTTTCAAATGTACACATCGATAAATATTAGATGCATAAGCATCCGCACTTTGATTCTTTTTAACATTTGTAAGAAAACATCTTGATGAACTTTGTTCATTGAAAAACGGGCTGGAGATAAGAAGGCCTTACCGGATGCAAGTTGTTGTGGGTGCAATTTTGATCGAATACCAATTTCTTTTAAATCTCGTCTTGATTTTAAGCCATCTTTTATTTTTCCTATAACACCCAATATTGTATAAAGCAAATTTTCACCCATATTCTTCTCTTGGTGCATTACATCAATGAAATGATGTTTTTGAAAATACTCCCAATGAGTCAATTCAAAGAAGATGCTTTATTTCTTCCAACCATGTTTTTGACCAACATTCTTAACCCTACAATTATCTTCTCTCTTCCTCTTTTTAAGATCATCCTTTTTGTTTTCAATAAGTACATCATTCAGTTGTGTTGTGATAGTACTTCCATTTAACATTAGAGGTTTAGCTTCAAATTCACGACACCCATTAAAAGCTGCCTTATCTCTTCGAAACCTGTGCCCACTGGGTAACAATCGACGAGGCACCAAATAGCAAAATTTTCTACATTTTTTAACCATTATGATTTTGTTTGCAAATTACAATTTGTACAAGAATACTGGCCTTTTGTACTCCATCCTGATAAGTTTGCATATGCCGGGTAGTCATTAATTTTCCAAAACAATGCAGCGCATAGAGTGAACATCTTATTTTTAGATGCATCATATGTAGCCACACCATCATTCAATAATTCTTTTAACTCTTTAATCAATGGTTGAAGGTATACATAAATTTTATTACTAGGCCCCTTCGGTCCATCAATTTGTATAGTAAGAAAGAGAAAAGATTGCATCATGCACATACATGACAGCAAATTATAAGGAATTAAAACAACTGGCCACGTGCTATGAGCAATGGACATGGTTCTATATGGATTAAACCCATTAGAGGCCAAACCAAGTCTAATATTGCGACACACTACATCAAATTGAGGATAATCTTTTTCAAACTTTTTCTAAGATGGATAGTCTGCTGGGTGCCTCATAGTATCATCTTTAGAACGTTCTTCTGCATGCCATCACATATAACTTGCAGTTTTTGATGACATGAATAACCTTTTCAATCTCGGTGTCAAAGGAAAATATCTAACTTGTTTTGCAGGAATTTTTGAAATTGTATTTTGCATGTTATTTCCATTGTCATTTAGTTGTTTGTATCGTGACTCACCGCAAATCTAACAATTTTCAAATTTAATATCATTTCCTTTAAAAATCATGCAATTATTGGGGCATGCATCCCAAGTCTCGTAAGAAAATCCAAAATCTTTTGTAATCTTTTGAGATTCAAAATAAGACTTAGGTATTTTTTATGTTCGGAAAAGCATCAATAAGGCACTCCAATAGCCATGTGAATGAGATATCTGTCCATCCATGCATAAATTTACCTTGCAGTAATCTAACAATGAAAAACAATGATGAATACTTGACACAATTAGGGTACAATGAACACTCTACGTGTTCAACAAATTTTATAAATTTGGCATCTTCTTCGCTAGGACCATCTATTCTTGTACTTCTTGATGATGGTTGATTTTCTTACAAACTAGCACCAATAGGTGGAATTCCAATTGCTTCATGAATCATCTCCATCATATCATCTCTAAAATCAGAATGTTGTTCATCCCCACAACAAGATATAGAAGAATATGATTCCCCGTGAATGGTCCATATCTTGTACTTGGATTACCCATTTATAATTATATGTTCACGAGCAATGACCCTCTCCATCAAATAAATATTACAACATTTTTTGCAAGGGAAATAAATCCGAGTATCAAGACTATATGCTTTATTTTGATATGCATAATCTAAAAACTTGTCAACACCATGGATGTAATCAGATGAAGCTCTGTTTTTCAAATCAATCTAACTTTTATTCATATTTAATGCCAAATAAATCAACATAAATAAAAGAAAAATTTTGGGTTATATAAATAGAGGTCGGACAATGAAAATATATTAGTTTGAGTTTAAATAATCTTTGACAATTTAAAAAAACAAACACACACATACACACATACAAAATCAAAAACACACACACATACACAATAAAAAAACGTACACACACACGTACACATACACAAACAAACAAACACACACACACACACACATAAAAAATCAAAAACATAAACAAATACACAATCAAAAAACACAGACACGTACACACACAAACAAAAATAAACACACACACACATACACATATAAATAATAGAACACACACACACACACATACACAATAAATAACACACACAAAAACATACATAATGAATAACACACACACACACACACACACACACACACACACCAACACACACACACACACACACACACACACAATCAAAAAACACACACACACCGACACAATCAAAAAACACACACACACCTACACAAACAAAAAAATCACATATACACGCATACAAAATAAAAACACACACACACTCATACACATACACACACACACACATACACCAATACACACACACATACACATACACAATCAAAAAACACACAATAAAAAAAACACACACATACACACATACAAAATAGAAACACACACATACACAAATACACAATCAAAAAAACACACACAAACATACACAAACACAAACAAAAAAAACACAAACATACACACATACAAAATAAAAAACACACACACATACACAATAAAAAAAACACACACACACGTACACATACACAAACAAACAAACACACACACACACATAAAAAATCAAAAACACGCACACAAATACACAATCAAAAAACATACACACGTACACACACAAATAAAAATAAACACACACATATGCATATAAAAAATAAAAAAAACACACACACACACATACATAATCATTAACACACACACATATATATATATATATACACACACACACACATACACAATCAAAACACACACACATACACACACACACACACACACACATACACAATCAAAAAACACACACACACATACACAAACAAAAAAATTACATATACAAGTATACACAATAAAACACACGCACACACACACACACACACACATACACAAATACACACACACATACACAATCAAAAAACACACAATAAAAAAACACACATACACATACACAAATACACAATAAAAACACACACACAAATATACACATACACAAACAAAAAAATGCAAACATACACACATAGTAAATCAAAAAAACAAACACACACAGATACCCAATCAAAAAACAAACACATACACGTAAACATACACAAACAATCAAACACAAACACACACACATTAACAATCAAACACACACACACACATATACACACATACACACATACACACATACACACATATACAATCAATAACAAAATACACACACATACACAATAATAACACACACACACACACACACACAAAAAAAACATATACACAATCAAAAACACACACACACACACACACACACATATGCACAAACAAAAACAACACACACAAACATATACAAAAAACACACACAAACATACATAATCAAAATCATGGATGCTCAAAATCGGAAAATTAATGCAATAAACAAATTAACATTGATGCACATTTTTTTTCTTAAAGGAATAGGAACTGAAAGGCGAGGGAAGGAAGAAGGTGGGTGAAGGGCTTAGGGGGTTCTAGGGCAAATCCGTAACAAAACTCCTTTAAAAATAAAAAAACAAGTAGATGGACAAAAAAATTATTTTCTAGGGCAAAACCAAAGAAAAAATAGAAGAAGAGGCATATCTATCATGGATCGGTAATATAGGAAGAACCACATACCGCAAATGGTGAGGGGGTTTGCCGGAGAACAGATAGGAGGAAGGATTCTCGACTGGGGTTCGCCGGAGAATAGATGGGAGGAAGGATTGGAGCTCGCGGCAAATCGACAAAAGAGATGGCTCCCGATTTCAGTTTCGGAATGAATCACAGATGCTCTTGCCCTAATTATCGATTCCTATAATATTTATATATATATAAAAAAATTATTTAATATATATATATATATATAATTTTTATAAACTATATAATAGTATTGTTTAGCCACGATTTCGTCAAGGCCGTGGCTAATGGTTTAGTTTTTGGTCACGAATTTGTTATCCGTGGCTAATACTTAATTATTAGCCACGAAATATGATCCGTGGATAATACTTATCTAATAGCCATGAATTTTGACACTGGCAAAAAAATGTGTAGCTAATACTCATTTTTCTAGTAGTGTATTATCTAGACATGTATTTGGACTATCCTGCAAAATAGAATTTACATTCCGTTAGGAACCCAATAATTATAGGGTCCTAGGTTCATCATAGCTTTCTAAAACTTTTGCCCAACTCTCTGCCTGGGCTGAGCAACCTTCTGTCCACTAGCCACATTCAGGTTATGCCAACAATCAATGGCAAAATGGCCCACTTTTCCACAGCACCAACATTTATGAATGTTGTATGTTCTCTTCTGGACAACAAAGAATTACTGTCCTTGAGAGAAGTGAGTAGCCTCAGATTTTGCTAGATGAGCATTGAATGTTGCTGCTTCCTTCTTCCGAAGTGATGGTGCTGAAGAACTAAGTACAATTGGTCCAGAATGGACCATTTGAATTTGTTGAGCCTTCCATTTAATGGCCTCACCCATCTCTTTAGATAAAGGATATTTGGATCCAAATCTAAAGAACTTATCCTAAACTTTTTGGCTAGAGTGGATAGCATCACTCATTCTGAGATCATGTGTCTTTACCCAACTGGTAGAGCACACATTAGATTGATCCTTAAGAGAAGGTCAAACATTGTCAGTTGTAGAAAGTAAAATTGCCTTTTGAAACACTTTCTTATTAGGGAATTTAGATTTAAATTGATAATTAATGTGATTAATACCAAGCTTCTCAGAGACTTGGCAGGTTGCAGCATTTGACAACTGACCCTATGACTAAGAAGGGTAAATAACAATCCCCAATTTCTCTATGAAATTTTATTCCAGATATCTAATATGCTTATTATTCTCTTCTAGAAGCTTGGTCTGACACTCAAGACTTTTCTTGAGTTCAGATACCTCATGAATTTTCTTATAAAACTCAATAAATTTATTGTTATAAAGAGTTTTATAAGGCTTCAAGACTTCAATCTCCTTAGCTTATCCTTTAGCAAGAATTCTGCTCTTCTTTAGAGAATCTATGAGCAGTCCAAACTTTTCAATAAATTGATTGACATTCGTCTCAGATTTTGAGCACTCTTCATTACAGGATGAAGAAGTACTAGTAC
Source organism: Platanthera zijinensis (assembly GCA_039513925.1). Lineage (NCBI taxonomy): Eukaryota > Viridiplantae > Streptophyta > Magnoliopsida > Asparagales > Orchidaceae > Platanthera > Platanthera zijinensis. Next base: position 82,887,486 of record CM077079.1, read on the forward strand.
CTGTACTTGCTTCATAGTGAGAGGAAGAAGAAGAATTGGAGAGAGGTTGTACCTGGATTGATTCTGAATCTACCTGACTTCTTTCCTCTTCTGTTATTGCCATCAGCCCTTGGCAGCCACAGTCTTCTTCATCCTCCAAATTGTCATTGTCTAAGTGTGACAGATGGGCCTTGATTCCTATCCTGGTAGCAGGGCATTCCTCTTCTTCTTTTGGACCTACAATAACATATATCAGCCCTATATAGGCTTCTTCCTCTTCATCTTTAGATTCTGAGGAGGAAGAATCCATCTAGCTTTTCTCCTTCTTAGCCATAAAGGACTTCTCCTTCTTCTTGTCCTTGTGGTGATGGTGATGTTTTTTCTTCTTCTTCTCATCTTCTTCCTTTCTTTTGACTGGGCAGTCAGCAATGATATACCCAACCTTGTTACAATAATAATAGATTACATTAGAAGAAATATGTTTACTTGTTTTAGGGACATACCCGTCATCCTTGGATGACTTCCTATGATATGAAGATGAAGATGGCCTGCTCCTCCAGTCCGTCTTCTTTATGAACTTCTGAAATTGCCTAGAGAAGGCAGCTAGATCTTTATCAGACATGTGGTTGTCTAATGAGCTTGACTCAGATATTTTTGAGTTTGATTCAGCTTCCCACCTTGGTGGTGAGGGAGTCTTTCTTCTGCTCCTTCTTGGGGCTTCTGCCTTGAATACTACAGAACTATCCTTGGATTTGGATTGGTTGTTCTTCTCCTCTTCTAGTCTAGCAGCCAGCTGCATTTTATAGGGTAATAGCTTTCTAAAGAGAGTTTGTGGATGGCACAAATCTTGGTGTCATAATCTCTAGTGAGAGATCTAAGGAACTTGTCATTCAGCTCAAAGTTGCTGAAGACCCTACTATAGGTTTATAGTTCATTAACTATCCTAAAGAACCTCTCAAAGCAGTCAGCTACTTTTTCAGCTTTGCTTTGTCTGAAAGCCTCATACTCTTGGTTGAGCATGAACTTCCTATCATATCTAAATTCCTCAAAGCCTTCCATGTAGACCATAAGAGTGTCCCACATTTCTTTGGATGTCTTGTAGAGTACAAGATTTTGGAAGGTTGAGTCATCAGTGGAACTAGATATAATGTATTGTGACCTTTTGTCCATGGTGGACAGAATTACTTCATCTCTGACCATCTCAGTATATGCCTTGGGCACTTTCAGAGTTGGATCTATGGTGGAAGCCTTTGTGGGGATAAAAGGACCTTCTAGTACAGTAATATAGATCCTAAGGTCAGATGCTTCCATGAACAGTCTAACACTTTGCTTCTAGAGGCCAAATCCTTCCTTCCAGCAGATTTACAGCTTCATGGCACCAATCTCCTTATAGTTCATTCCTAACCCCATAATTATATCTTATAGCTAACTTTGGAGGTATACTCAGATTATTAGATCCTTGTTGAGTAACCTCCCTCTAATACTCTTGATAGTTATTACATCAAGGTTAGCTAGTCACCTAAAGGGCGGGTGAATAGGTCTTTGAAATTTTGTTATTTTCTTTCTAAGTGATCTAGAGCTTGTCCTTAGAACCTGCAATATAAAAAAGAACAAGCAACACATCACAACACAAAGATATTTATAGTGGTTCCCCAATTAGATACATCGACTTCCCCTCCCACCTTTCTTACTTAAGTTAGACAAGGAACAAACTCCTCCAAATGCTCCTCAGAGCTACCTCAGGCCCTCAGCCTTACACTTAGGTTTTCTTCATAACCCTCCCTCAGAACCACAAATGTTCCTACCATAGAGCCCTGTAGTGCTCCTACAGCTCAGTGGTCCTCAAACAACCTACCTCAGCCTTATCTCTAAGGCCTACACTCAGGCTTTTTATCCTTACAACTTCAGGCACAAGGCCTTACTCTCAGAGTGCTGCAACACTCGTACAGCTCAGTACACTTCCAGGTACCTACCTCAGTGCCCTTCCAGGCACCTACAACTCAGCATCCTCCAAGGCCTACAACTCAGTGACACACTAGTCACATACAACCATGTGACTCAATAGTCACCTACCTCAGGCACTAGGCCCTACTACTCAGGCTGGGAGTACAGCCCTACTCTCAGATCCACGCTTGGATCCTACTTCAGTACCCAAGCAGGGCACCTACCTCAGTGACTAATAAGTCACCTACAACTCAGGCACAAAGTGCCTTATAGCTCAGATTCAGACAACCTGAATCCTATAGGAAATTAATCAAGAAGTTGATATTGAGTAAAACCTTAACTCTGAGATAAATCTAAGAGTCTACCTTACTGGACAGAGAAGATATCAGTCCAGCCCTCTTGTTGTAGAAAGAACTAGTCTTCTTCTACAGCTAGCTCCTTTTCTGCTGCACTAAAGAATAGTTATCTTCTATTGAAGGCTGACGACACTTCACGTAGCTATCTCTCCTTACTGATTAGATAAATCAGCTACCTTGTTCTGGAAAGAACAAACTTACAGAACTGGAAAAAGCATCAGCTATCTTTCTCTGCCTTTCTGGCTAGCTCTGCTGGACTGGGAGTTCAAGCTCGTCATAGAAGATGAAGTCAAGGCACCCCTCTTTTCATTTTCTTTTTCGTTCCTATGTTTGTTAACCCTAATCAACTTTTCTTCTTTTCCTTTTATATTTATTGATTTGAATCAACAACATAACTTGAATATACACCCTACCAAGGATAGTTAGTTCCACCTCCCTCAGAAGAGGACAAACAGTACTTTCCGGCACTGATGTAGCTTTCCTGCAACGGCATGAAATACTTTGACTACGCTCGATGAATGGTGAGCTGGGTTCGATGAATTTTTAAATCAGTTTGACGAATTTTGAACTGAGCTCGACGAAATCATAATCTTTAAACTTTAACTTGAACTCGACGAAAGGTGAGATGGGTTCGACGAATTATGAAATCAGTTCGACAAATTCGAAAATGAGCTCGACGAACTTATAATCTTCAAACTTTAACTTGAGGTTGACGAAAGGGTGATCTCAGCTCGACGAACTCAAAATTCAATTCGACGAATTCTTAACTGTGCTTTTCTTTAGAAGCATTGAGTTAGCCTGCCACACTCAATGCTTATAGACTTAGAGAAATTCTACTGGCTTTGTCTCAGCGGTTCCTTCTCCACTTTCTCAGTGGTTTCTTCTTCATAGCTGTGACTATCTTCTGTCTCAGCAGTTTCTTCTCAACTGTCTTAGCGGTTTCTTCTTCACAGCTTAGACTATATCATGTCTAAGTTGTTCTACTGAGACCAACACTTTTGTTAACGCTTTGCATTGAATTCAAGCACACATAAAATACATTATGCCCCTAGCATGATTGGTGATGCCTCTTCAAATCCTTAGGAACATTGTAGGGCACAATTCCCAACACCATGTACAATTTGCCCTGAGCATATTAGAATATATTAAATTAGCGCTAGGTAAAGGACTACTATTTCAGAAGAATGGTAACTTAAAGGTTGAAGCGTACTCAGATTCTAGCTATGCTGATGACAAAGTAGATCGCAAGTCCACGACGGGCTTTTGCACATCTGTGGCGGGGGGGGGGGGGGGGGGGCGGAACCTTGTCAGCTGGAAGAGCAAGAAACAGTGTGTGGTCTCTAGGTCAAGTGCAGAAGCGGAATATCGAAGTATGGCATCAACAATGTGTGAGTTAAAGTGTCTATGGGATATCATGCTTGACTTTGGAGAGGTCTATGACCATCCTCTACCTATGTTCTGTGACAACAATACTACTATATATATCTCCAAAAATCCGGTATTCTATGAGAGAACAAAGCACACATTGAAGTCGACTGCCATTTTATTCGGGAAGAGGTTTTGAAGAAATAGATTTGTACTCCGTTCGTTACCTCTGACAACGAGTTAGCAGATATCTTCAACAAGCATGTGTCTGATTCCATTTTTCACATTTTCAACAAGCTAGGAATGATTGATATATATGCTCCAGCTTGAGGGGGAGTGTTGGTGTATGGTGACCAAGCGATCCGGCGGTCTGCCTCTGGTGGCTTGGAGATTGGGCAGTCTGTCCCTAGAGGCTTTGAGACCGCGCGGTCTGGCGGTTTCTCTCCAACGGTTTGCTAGCTTGTTGTTGCTGATTGGTGATCGGGCGGTCTAGCGGCTTGACGCAGATGACTTGAAGACAGTGTCATCTAGTTTTCTCTTCATTTTAGTTACCGTTCGGTTAGTCTAACCGTACGGCTTGTGCGGCTTGTATAGTTTCTTGCTCCTGTAATTATTAGTCCCATATTACTTATTTGTAATCTCTCCTCTCTCCTCCACTCTGTAAAAGGGAGGCCATACCTTTGTAATAAACACATTTTTTGGATAATAAAATTCTGATAGTCCAAATTTTCAGTCCTCTTTTTCTTATTCGCGCATCTTTCAAGCGGACATTTCTCCTATAATATATCTAAAGATCTAGCACCAAGGGAGAGGGTAGGAAGCTCACCTCATTTCCGGCTATAGATCTCATTATCCTCCTTGGAGGCATGTTTTGTTTCCTCATCAGTATCGTTCTCCATGGAGAGGGAGAGTTCTTCCTCCAGAAAATCCGACTCCGGCAAGTTCTTCATTTCCTTCGGGCTCTGCACAAGATCGATGCAGCAAAAGAATGGATACGGCTAGGATTTTCTCGTCTATACTTTTTTATAAGGGAATATTAGGGTTAGGGGTACTCCGTCATGTGTCATTCCATCATTGGACTGCACATTATTACATTAAATAAGTTTCCATGAAAAGACTAGTCATAAGGCGCCATTCAACACAAGTCCCGAACAGGTTCAATCTATAATTATTATTTCGCAAACATAGATTGTGCTGAACTCTTCTAAGTCAAATTCGTTGTGTAAACTCGATAAATTGTAAGAAGACTCTATGTTGTCTCGACGAATTAACTTGACTCTTCAAAAATTCCACTAGCCGAAAACCTTCCAAGTCAAATTCGTCTTATATGCTCGACGAATCAGCAAAAACTTTAAAGCATTTCTGACGAATTCATCGTGTCTAACTTGACCAATTCGTCGAGTATCTCTGACAATATTCGATGAACATTACAAGTCCAACCAAATTGTCCAAGTCATTCTCGACGAATCGGCTAAACATTCCGAGTAATCCCGACAAATTCATCGAGTCCAACTCGACGAATTTATCGATTATCGTCGATAAGTTCCTCTGTTTCTTCCAAGTCAAAGCGTCGTCCTTATCAAGTATCACTCGGTGATATTCTACAAATCATAGGGAATCTCCTTATAATCTCGACGAATCGACAAAGTCTTCCAAGTGAATCCGATTAATAGGTCGAGTCCAACTCGACGATATTCGACAAATTGTACTTGTATAACAGCCAACCCGTGGCCTATCCTTTTTCCCACCTTCCGACCATTCAACGCACTCTATGCTTTGTAGAGTCCAGCTGATGCACTCAACGCTTGTTACTAGTGCACCCCAAGCATGAGTCAACTTTCTTGACTCAAGACACGTGTGAGTTGTTTGGAATGTATCGGGACATTATAGAAGGTCCCCCTACAATTGGAATTGATCCCAAAAGAGAACTATGTGAAGTGTGGAGTCCTGTCTCTAAAAGCAAATCTTGGACACCTTCACTTTAGTGGACCTAGCTAATGGAAGCAGGACAGTTAACTATATCAAGGAGGAATTACAGAAATATGAAGTGGCCAATGCTAAGAGAAGAATTCACTTCAGAAAATTCAGAAGGGATGATCCAAAGGCTCCTCCTGCTCCGCCAAAGTATTTCCCAAAGCCGAAGGACTATTTTGATTGGCAGTACTAGAAGAGCTAGGGAAAACCAGTTTAAAATTCTTATTTTTCTGGATATTTGTGAACAGTGTTTGCCCAGACAGAACTTACATATATATATTTTAATGTTTTGATTGTGATTATTCTCATTGCTCAATTATTATGCTCTTCCCTTGTCTTATTATATTGTGTAAAATTCACCTTAGTTTTTAGGGTTCTAACTTCTTCAAATAGGGGGAGATTGTTGGGTATTGTATCCATAAAAACCCTTATTTGAAGAAGTGTCCCTTGAACTAAGATGAATTGAGATTGTATTTGATTGCATGTTTTCAGTTATGTGCTTGCAAGACGTTATTACAAAGTACAACCCAATATCAGGTTATACTGGGACAAGAAACACAAGAATATACAATGTAATCCCTCATTATGTAGGCCAATGTGTTGACCCATGTGTAATCTCTCTACTGGAGGGTAATTCTATTTCAAGTGCATTAGAAGATTCAAGGAGGGATGTGTTGTTTTATTCAGGAAGACAGATTTTTCTCTAAGGAAAATTCGTTGAGTATTGTAGAGTAGACTCGTCGAATTTGTCGAGGTTATTTGTGAATACTCGTCGAATTTGTCGGGTATACCTACTGATACTTGTCAATTTCGTATTATTTACTCTATGAATTTTCCTCTGCATCCTTGAGAATAGGCAATGTAAAATTTTTCGTACATCACTTTGCCTACTCGTCAAATTTGTTCAAAGTATCATTCAGTACTCGACGAATTTGTTGGGTATGCAAGTCGATATTCATAAAATTTGCAGAGTCTCTCTAGGAATGCATTGAGCTCTCATTTAGATTTGTATGGATTCGTTTAAGTCTTTTTTGTCGAGATTCAAAGTAGTTCGATGAGTATACCCTTATATACTCGATCATTCTCGACGAATATGACTTAAGGTTTTATTTTCTATTTTAAAATTTTTCTGTCTTGGATCATCCCAACTGCCATATACAGTAACCCATATATATCTCGGTATAGAGGGAATTTCTATCTGTTAAAAAGAGGACTTCCTATAAATACCTATGGTGATTTTCTTTCAACACTAATCATGCAAATCACAAAAATCGAGAAATTTTTAAAAGCTCCTGTCAGCGCGCATTCTTTTTGATTCTGGCGCTAACTACTCGTTTATGGCTAGAACCTTTGTAGAGCATCAACGTTTGACCCTCAATCGTGTTGGCGACACATTTTATGTCAATTTTCCCTCTAGCGAATAAGTGGTGTCAGACCAAGGAATTTAGTGTTTTATTATTATGTTAGGTGATTTTCTAGCCGTTGTTGATCTGAAGGTGATAGACTTGGAAGACTTCGACGTGATTTTGGGCATTGACTGGTTGTCCAAGTATGATGCGGTCATCCAATGCAAGGTCAAGCACTTGGACTTAAATATGGACAACGATCAACCTAGGAGTGTTTATGGTTTTCCGCGCCAAGTTTCTCCGATTATTTCTACGGTATGTGCTCAGAAGCTTTTAAATTCCGGATGTTTTGCCTGTTTGGTTTCGGTATTGAAGACCGGTTGTAGTTTACAACATGTAGAGGAGATTCTTGTGGTGCATGAGTTTCCTGATGTATTTCTTGATAACCTTCCAGGTCTTCCACCTGAGAGAGACATGGACTTCATCATAGATTTGGAGCCGGGTACCTATCTTATTACTAAGGCTTCATACGGTATGGCCCCGCGTGAGCTGGCGGAGTTGCATACCCAGTTGGATGAGTTGCTGCAGAATGGATTCATTAGACCAAGTTCTTCATCGTGGGGTGCACCTGTGCTATTTGTGAAGAAAAAGGATGGATCGATGATACTGTGCATTATTTGCACAGAATTGAATATGGTAATCATCAAGAAATAGGTATCTCTTGCTGAGAATAGATGACTTGTTTGATCAATTGCGTGGTAGCACTATGTTTTCAAAGATTGACCTTCGTTCAGGATACCATCAGTTGAGGATTCATGAGACGGATATTCCACGGACTGCTTTAAGTTCCCTACAAAATTTTCGTATTCTTTAGTTGTGAATATGTGTGAACTCTGGAATGCCACTTAGAACTATTTATATAACATTATTGTTTTGTTGAGTTAAAGATTTATGATGGTTACTTCACTTTATCTCTTTCTATTTTTATTTTTAAGATTTTTCTGTGTGTAATTCACCTTAGTATATAGGGTTCTGACTTCTTCAAATAGGGGGAGATTGATGGTTATTGTTTCCACAATAACTCTTATTTGAAGAAGTCCCACTTGAACTAAGATGAATTTTGTTGTATTTGGCAATGCTTTCAAGTTACCTGCTTGCAAGATTTAATTGCCAAGTACACACCAATGTCAAATTACAATGTGTCATGTAACACATGATTATGCATTGTAATCTCTCATTATGTAGGACATGGTGTTCCTTCACGTGTAATCTGTTTTTTGGGATGTAATTCATTTTCAAATGCAATAGGTGATTCAAGAAAAAGAATAGTTACTGATTTCAGGATGAATCAGAAATATTTCTAAGTAAAATTCGTCGAGTATACACGTGAAGTCACGTATCATTCGTTGAGACATCACGTGAACACTCATGAAATTCATTAAGTTTACTCGGGAAACTTTTGATGGTTTCTTAAAACATCTTCAAGAATGGCTAAGTTAAATTCATCGAGTAATCACGTGAAGTTTCGTGTCATTCGTCGAGATGTCACGCAAATACACGTGGAATTCATCGAGTATTCTTGAGTGGTCTAGTGACTATTAATAGAAAATTTTCTTCTGCTCCAAATTTCAACTATGTAAAATTCGTCGAGTGCTTTCGTGTAATTCATCGGATGCTCTCGTGGAATTCGTCGAGTAACTATGTGATTCCTTGATTATTCTAAGTATAAAACGAGTTGTGTTCGATTTTCTAACGAGTTTTGTTCTTAAATGTTGGCCATATACAATACACGTGGAAGCTCGATTTAGAAGTATATTTCTAGCTGTTGCAGATGAATCCTATAAATATCAAGGATTCCATTTCAAATGATAAGTTTCACAAGAACCGCAAATTCCTCTTAGTGTAATGATCAAAATAGTGAAAGACCGAGAATTTTCTTTCCCGATTTACTGTTCTTAGAAAATATCAACCCGACTACTTCAAATTTCACGATTAGTGATTCCTAACAAGACGAGATTTGACAAATCAATGTTATTCAGATTCTACAAAGGGTGTTCTTGATCTAGTCGGATTCCAAAGTTTTCAGGTCAAGGTATTCACGTTTTCATATCTTCTCCTTCAATAGTTATTTCAAGATCTACCCTCTAAGAAGGAAGAAGATCGTATCTACTCAAATCTGAAGAAGAAGATTGTTATCAATCAAGAATCTTGTAAAAATCAATTTTATTACTGTAGGAAGTTTCTACTTCTGAGTTTGTAGATATTTATTTTTTTTTGGATCGAGTTGTAGGAGCGGTTGTTCACCGTGTTGTAGGAGCGTTGTTTTTGAGTTGTTGGAGTTGAGGCTCCGAGGTGTAAGATTGTGATAATCTGAATTTTGGTGAATAGCCGAGTCTATCCCAAAGTGCTAGATAGGTGAGGCAGGACGGTGGACGTACCCATTCTGGGGACCACTATAAATCCTTGTGTCTGTGTTGTGTTTCTGTGTGCTTGTTTGTTACTATTTTTAATTAACTAAAAGACGCAGAACTCACATATTTACCCCCTCTAGGTGATTGAGGTAGACAACTAGATACTTTCATATATTTAGTGGCGGTCCTTTTGTAATGATCGCGTGACGTAATAAATTTGGTCACAAAATGTCTTTAGTGACTAACCCACAATATGTAATGACCAAAAGTTTTGTCACTAAATGCCTATTTTATTGTAGTGCCTTCACAAGCATGGCTATGGTCTTATGGTTTAGATGACCAATTAAGCCCCGTAGGCCACATATCATTCCTATCATTAATATCATTGAATAGACATATTTCTTTTGCATTAGAGTCAAAGTCAATCACATATATATTGTCATTCCTAAAACTAGATACCACTATTTTATTTGTTTTTGTGTTGACTATTTGGAATATATTATGAGTGAATATGTAACACTCCATTTTTCATAACATTAAAAAATAGCCAGAATCTAGATGTTGACTCTATCGCCCGACAATAGTGAGATATTGTCAGAGATAGTACTCAAGATGATGTAGTCAACACACGATGTAGTCTACACGATAATGTAGTTTGCATGGCAATATATTTGATATGCTAATGCAAATGATAGTAGGATATCGTCTACAATAGCATGCCATATATCACATGGTGGTTAAGCGGCAAGGTGGTTATTATGCGGCACTATTAAAGTCTACAGAAACCTTCTAAGCTAATGTCAGCAATAGTAAGATAACACCGTCGATAGCTCCTGATAGCAAATTCTAAAATTAAATCGTGGTCGTCCATTTCTTTTGGAATTTGGACTTGAGGGAAGGGTTTTATCCCATGTATGTTAAGTTGGCTAAAGGGGATAACATATCATCATTTCATCCCTTCCACTCTCTCTCTAAAGCTAAGCAAAGGAAGAAGAGAAGAAGAGGGTTACATAAGAAGAAGAGAGTTTCAGCCATTAGAGGAGATTCAAAGCTTGGATTCACAAGCTGATGGTTGATCTGCAGAGTGGAAAGCGCTGCATGCCTTTTCATCTAAATAAAATACAGTTTCATGGTATCGAAGAAATCATCAATTGTAACAATTGTTCTTCATAGGGATAGGACGAGCGAGTCTTATTTTACTTTAGCGTATTTTCATAGAAGTCCCTACACTAATTTGTGGAAAGCAGTACTTTCAGCGGGTTAATATTGTTTATCCCCATTAGGAATTGCATATAGAGTTTGGATCGATGTACATACATTGGCTTGCTTTGAGAAACTTATCTTTGATAAGTTTGTCCGGATTGTTTATTTTTTGATTGGTGTGCCGAAGAAGGCTATGTAGAAAACATGTATATTTCTGAGTTTTTGTTGTTGTAGGGTGTTGTGCAGAGTACTTGAGGTCATCTCAAGGGAACACACGATATTGTGTTATTTTGTTAATATCTCTCAGTGATATTGGATATTGTCGGGGATATCTACCTTGCTGGAATCCAGTGAATGTTGATTGTTGCAGTGAAGCATACATCGTGTGGACTAGGTGCATAGGTTGTTAGGCTGAAATGCCCTACGTGCCTAGCTTTGGTGACCTAGTGGTATATTCTTACGAGATAATGTTGGTTATCATATTAACGGACCGAGGTGAAGCCACACATGCACTGTGATAATATGATTCTGATAATTTGAGCATGGGATAAGATGATCCAAACCCGTCAAATTTTACTTGTTGGTAAAGGGGTAGCTCCTCGTTCCAATAATTTATTATGGGATATACTATGAAGCATAATAGCTTGATGATTGGTTTTGCTCAATTACCATATTTTTGATACTTAGAATGGAGGTGAAACTCGGGGAGTACACAAAAAGAGTGTCGTGAGAGCAAACAACATGGGGTTGTGCGTGCCAAAGTTTTTTTTGAGTGTGCATATATTTATTGTGCTTGGCATGCTGGTCATTACACTTTCTTGATTGGATATACATGTTGCTTCTATACTTCTTGTTTCAAGGATGGAGTGCCATCGCCTAAGGAATGGGGTGGGGTCATTACACAATTGTGGTCAGCTAAATCTGTCTGCCATTTTGATTTGCCATGTCTTTATGGCATGTTCCTGTGCAGGTGCTTGCGAGCCAAACAATAAATAGCGGTCTGAAGACCATTGTTGTGCTTATCCTATGAAGGCCAAGTTTTGGTGTTTATATCTTTCATGTATTGTCACCATGTGTGCCGACGTATGTAAACAATATAGATGTGTAAACACTTGTTGTGAACACCTTATATGTCCATAAGGCTAAATATTTGGTTTTCTATTTTCAATCCTTTTGTGTATAGTGGGAATTCCTCTTTTGGTTAGTTTGTAGCTCTGATAGTCATGTCATTTTTACTTTATTATTCATTTCGTAACACTTTGTTTATGTGCTCAATATGGTGTGGGGTCCCGACCGGGCCTACTGTTATATTGTTCATGTGGGCATTATGTTACCATTTGGTCTCATATTCTATTATAAGTCTGTTGATGTTCGAATTCCCAGTAAAATTCTTTTAAAGGGTGTATAACGCATTTTTGCGCCACCTATAAATGTGTAAATAACCAGTCTATGTCCATTTATGAATGAAAAATACACATGCTTACAGAACCCTAGTGTTCTTTTTCTAGTAGTTTGGTATTGAATTATCGCGAAATTTTGTGTTACACAATTTTAGGAGAGTAGGAGTTGTGCGGGGTAGTCTCAAACCCAGTACTCTGTAGAAAGTAGTGCACTAGTTGATGTTCTAGCAACTCCTATGGAAATAATTTGTTTGGTTGTTGAAGCCATATTTGCTATGATCGATGTGTAACCTAGAAGGCTAGTATATACTTGTAGCCCTGTGGTGTCCCCGATGTTAGTTAACATAGTTGAGCTGATTGTTGTGAGACATGTGCCTTAATAGTCGATAGTGGTTAAGCGAGTGTCAGACAAATAGTTAAAGCATTTTTTGAGCTTTAATCCTCAAACATTTAAGGGAATGGGATCCCTAACTTAAGCTGAAGATTTGCTCTCTCAGATAAAAATAAAAAAAGTTACAGAGATGATGGAAGCATCGAAAGTGTCCTTACCAAACATTCTCTTTAATGGAGAGGAGAGGATTTGGTGGGATGAGATGGAGTTGCATCAGTTTGCAAGTAGGTAACATATTTATGTGTAACACCCCAATTTTCCCATGTTGTAAAACCACAACTTTTCGTTACTAGAGGATATCGCCCGACAATAGCTAGATACCTCTGGCAATATTGGGTGTCAAGTTGATGGCATTGATTTTCTACCTCCAGGAGATAGAGATACCTCTAGCGATAGAATTTCATATGTCAAGTAATACTGACTCGGTCGCTAAGTGGCAAAGCGGTGCTAGATAATACTAGCGCCACGGCCTAATCTACCGCTATACGATAGCATGCGACCGCATGGTGGTAATGAATTTAAAATAGAATGGATAATTTAATCTAGCCATTCGCAGGTTTTTTCCTAAGGATACAATGGCTTAGTTTTCTCGCATGTTTGAAAAACAGAGAAGGTGATTTCTCTTCTTATGATTTCCTTCTCATAATATTTTTTACAATCTCACTCTACAAATTTAAGAAAAGAAGAAGGGAAAGGAGAGGAGGAAGAAGGCCATTACCAGCTCTTTGGGAGAGCTATTGTAGAAGTTCTTGAGATCATATTTACGAGCCAAGGCTAAATCTATGGAGATGAAGTTGTTGCAAACGCTACCATCCTGATCAAATCTGTGTTCATGCCTTCTAAGCGATCTACAAGTGTAACGATTCTCCTCTTGAAACCCTTGGACAATCTAGTGATTTGTATTGTACTAATATGGAACATACTCCGCGAACAAGTGGAGGCAAATCTTTCGACTGGTAGATCGGTTGTATCCCTAGTAGATATTGCATATTGATTCCAGAATCAGCGCACGGAATAGGCATGTTGTGTGAAGCCCATTTGAACATGTTGGTCTGGATTAGTGATGATTGGTTTGCATGTAGGACAATACTCTTTGGATAAATGGGATGTTTTATAGAGTTTTGGGGTGTTGCAAGATGGTGCAAAGAGTACTAGAGATGTTCTCTAGGAAAACACCTTGATTTTAGATAGGAATAATATTATGTCAGATACTACCCAGTGGTAGTGTTACTACTAGTGTTAGATACCAAAGTGCTATTGATTATGGATGCAAAGCCTTTGTCTATGAGATAAGGTGGGTAGCATGTTGAGTATAGAGCCTAGAGTGCCAAGCTGAAGTGGCCGTGAGAGCCAGCCATGAAACATAATGCAATTATGTATTTTGTAATCATAAAAGAGGAGGTCAACCTGCGTCATATCGACCACTTGAAGGCATGGAGATTTGAGCAATGAGAAAGGGCTGGTCTATACCAACACTATATATCTCGACTAGATGACCTCAAATAAATGGTGTTGTCGTGGGCATAAGAGAGACTCATTTGCAATAGCTTATGCATGATTAGTAATGCTCAAATGTTACCGTACAAGTGGTTGATGCTTAGGATGGTGGTGGGGATGGGGATGTACAATACACCGATAACGTGCCCCTGAGTGCACGGGAGGCCGTGCGTGCCAACATTTGTGATGAATGGTGCTTATATTACAGGTTATTATGTCAATATATATATATATATGTTGCATGCCTGTAGATAATGAGTACTCTCGCCTCGAGAAGGGGTGGGGTCGTTATAAATTGGAGATCTAAATCTCATCATTGCCTTGTTTTGCTACGTCTAGGTGGAATGTCCTTGTGCAGGTTAAGGAGAGCCGAGCTAGAAGTAGCGGGCTAAACAACATTTTTCTGTACCGGCCCTTGAAGTCCAAGCGAAGTGTTTTTTTATTATTTTTATGTGTGGCCGACATGTGCACCGCTATATGTAAAATACATTTGTGAAGGAAACATTTTGTAAGTCCTAAAGGCCAAACAATTGGTGTATTTATATGTCATTCCTATCTTGGGTTAGTGACATTCTTGGTGTTGGGTTCTTAAGTAATTAAAATACTTCCGCTAAAATGTAACTCTAATTTAGGATACGTGAATGTTTTGGTTTCAATGCGTAACTCCATTGAATGTCCGTGGAAAATGGCACGGGGCACCGGTTAGACCTTCTGTTCTATTCTTCGTGACAGATGGGGGTGTTATAATTTGGTATCAGCTTCTTGTGTCGTTCTTTCTTATTCAAATTTATGGTTTAATTATTTTTAGGGGTGGTGAGCACGTGTTTTCGCATCCATTATAATGAGTAAATAACCCAAGAATGTCCACTGAGGAATGAAAATACACATGTTTGGCCAGCAGCGTGTTCCCTTGATTGCTATTTTGCAATATGAGTAGTCGCTTAATTGTGTGTTTCACAATAATAGGTGACTAGAAGAGGTCCATGACATTCTAGCCCCCAGCACTCGGCTGAAAGTTGTGCACCAGATGAGTTGCCTACCCCTTCTCCTTTTGTAGTAATAATAAAGCTGGTTGCTGAAGCTATTTATGCGATAATCAGTGCCCTACCAAGGAGTCTTGTACAACTTCCAGCACTTGTGATGGCCTCTATGCTGATTGTGGGAATTGACTAAAGGTCAGCCAGACGAGCTTAAGATCAACAGTTTATACACTTTACCATGCATGTCTCTTGCCCTAACCAATTCCTATATTTAGAAAAGGGAGAGCACATAGTTGATGAATACCTGCGTAAATTCATTGGTCTGAGAAACCATACAGAGTTTATGTTAAAAACTGAGGAGACTAAGGTTAATATATTTTTTAATGGCCTGCGCAATAATTTATGACTTCTATTAGTGGGTTCAAAGTTAATTGGAATCCTTGTCTTGGTGATGACAGCTATGTATTTGGAAATGAAATTGGAAAATGTCAAGTCTTAGAAAGTGTTCAAAGTGCCGAACTTTTAAAAATATAACTATCATAAGTGGAAGAAGATTTTTAGTTTGATGTTGTCAACGTCTTCTATTGTCATAGGAACAAAGACATGGCGAGGTCCATATGTTTGCTTTACTTGTGGGAAATTAGGGCACATTGCCCGAGATTGTCGCAGTGGTGCTCAAAAGACGGTGAAAATGGCGGGTACGTCGTATGTGGAGAAGGGGAAGGCCAGGGAGGCAACTACATTATACTATATTTAGTAGAGAGGCCATGGTCTTGGCAACGTCAGTTCAGGTATGAAGTAGTTGGAAGTTGTTGTAGCTTTTGATATGTTATACCCTGTGCAATACTATATGTGTGTTCAAAAATGATTACTAGGCTGCACCGTAATACTTGCCTGTTCAGTATGAACTCTTTCTTTATCTTTTCTAGTTATGGAATTTGTAAAATGTAGCGAAGTTCCTTTTTCAATAATGTTACTTCACGGGTAAAGGATTTATACGAACGGTCTGAATAGTGTTACGGAGCGGAGAGAAAGTAATGACTTTGGATTGGAAGTATCTGTACTGCCAATATCTAAGTTTGATGAGATCTTTGGCATGGACTGGCTCTCAGAGCAACGTGTTTACAATGATTGCAACTCGAAGGAAGTCATAATGAAGAAGAACACCGAACAAGAGACTAAATTCGTCGGTATACGAGGATTGAGGAGAATCCCTATATATACTCTCCTAGTTATCAAGGCGGTCCAGAAGGGCTCAGAGTTATTCTTCGCATTATTTGAGGTTGTAGAGCGAAAGCACAATTTTAGTGACGTTCCTATTTTGTCGGAGTTTGCAAGTCATACAGGGGCTAACTGTAGAGGCTCAGGCAAGAGCCCAAACCTAACACTTTATAAGAAACCCTCAAGTCTATTATGAAGAAAACTGTAATTTAATTTAAGTTGAAGTGGTCGTATCCCTTGGCTCAATGGATCAACTAGTCCATAAGTGAAAATATGAATATACGTTGTGGAAAATACTTCATTTATATTGATTAACATCCTACATGACCAAAACATCCAAATAGGACAACCAATGATATGCATACCTCTAGATTTAATAAAAATATAGAAATAGCTTTTACCTATTTTAAAATATAGTGACTTTGGTTTAAAACAATGTTATGAATGAGATAGTCCAAAAGTTACTTTTATATGTTTTTAAAAAATAACTAACAGGAAATCCTGGCATAAAACCTTCCCAAAGAGCAAGTATAACCAACAATTCAATCAGAAATTGACATAGCTGCTACAAAGTACTTAACAATATAAAATTTCCTGTGGGCATCAACAACCTGACACGAACCCACCAAAAATAGCATGTATGTATGAACTAAATGACAAAATAACAACACTACCTCACAATGGTGAGGAAAAGACAACTTCAACAGCTGTAGAACACCAACAGCCACCAACCTTAGTCGCTCAACCGGCTATTGCTCCAAACCTAAGGCATTCCAAAGAAAAGTATACATCAGCAAGAATATACAAGTGGCAAATAAAATCATCAGTAGATAATAATCAAAAGAAAGAAAAAGGGGCTACCAACCCCAACTATAGGAATGGCTGACAAACCTCAGTTAATAAGTCAAACTATAACAAGGTAGAATTCTCAGTAGTAAAGTAAGAGAAGTGGCACCAAGTGCGAAAGTAAGCCATGCTTTGATAAAACCTGCAAAAGTAAGCATCCAACATATGTCTATACAATAGGAAGAAAAGAGACTGAACAGCTCTAAACATGTGAATTATTTACATCGGAAAAAAAACAGATCTGAGTCGGTGGCCACAATGTCCAACACGAACTAATAGACCCAACATCTTCAAAAGGTACTACGGTGGTGGCCATAATGTCCAACAAAACCCGACAGTCCAAACATCTCACAAAAAGGCACTGTGGTGGTGGACACAATGTCCAACACAACCCAACATTCCAAGAGAAAACACAATAAGAAAAACCCACCAAGTACAATGATTGACGAGCCGACACTAGGTTGGTGGTCCTTTATCCACTACCAATAATGGTCCATACCTAAACCTCCATAAAAACCTATAAAACCCCAACACAAAACACCTGGCTCCTCCAATGGAAAGATTGAAGAAAAATCCCAGAATCCACCCGATGGCCCAAACTCGACGAATCGGCTCAACTCGGGAAGAAAACTAAGTCCATACTGATTCTTCGAGTATACTCAACGAATAAAGTAGACATTCGACGAATTATACTTAGCAAAATTAGTTAATTTACTGATACTCGATGATTCAGCAAATATAAACTTGATACTTGACAAATCGGCAAAATTTCCTAAGTCCACAGGAAATTTGTCAAGTATAATCGACAAATCTGGAACACACTCAACCCCTTGCTGGGTTCACTCAGTGCACTCGACGCCAAGGCAGAAACACTCAAGAACTCAACTCCATTTGGTTCACTCGACGCTCTCGACACTAAACTGACAATACTCAACGAATTCGTCGAGATTACACTACGCTTTTGACTTAGTCTCACAGACTACTCAATGCTCTCAATGCTAAGTCAACTTCACTCAATGCCAAGGCTGATTTTTGACAAATTTTCCTTAGTCACAAGGATCACTCAACGCTAAGACTTATTTAGTCAGCACACTAAATGCCAAGGCAACACTCAATGCAAAAGGCTGATACTCGGAGAATTCTTAGAGATTACTCGACGAATCAGACTCCACTCAACGCCAATACTATTCGACGAATTAGACTTAATCCAAAGACCCATACTCGATGAATTTCATTCAGTCTAAACCCACCATACTCGACGAATCATAAACCAAAGCTATTGAAAATTGTGAAGTGAAAGTGGCAGATTGCGCGACTTGGGAATTCTATCTATGCGGCTTGTGCGGTTTGGATTGGCAGATAGGTAGGTCAGCAATAAGGCAGCAGTTAGCTGATGGTCAGGCAACCAGGGCGATCTGTCAGTACAGACTGCGCGGACAGGACTGGCAATTTATCACGTCTGTGGATGTGCTATATGTGGCGGCCTTGGCGGTCTGTTCGCGCAGTGTGTGCGAAAAGAGGAGGCGGCCAGCCAGACTGGTTTTTTATCAGGCAGCAGGATGTTCCTAGATGGTAATCGGGCGAATAGGTTTTCTATTTGCGGTGTCATGCACGGTGCGGCCTGAACTGGAGCTCGGCAGACAGGCATGGCAGATACCTTGGTCTAGCTCTTATGGTGTGGCTGGTGGTAGCCGCAGGGTTTGCCGGTTAGGGCGGATTGATGCTGGAGTTCGCCAAGCTTGGAGGAATGGTACCAGAGTCCGCCATTAAGTGCGGACTGTTCCTTGTGGCTAGTGGTGTGGACTTGGTTGGTTCGGAACCAAGACAATGGTTGGCTCAGTCCAGGGATATCGCGCAGTAGTGCACGGACTACTTCTCAGTCCGCCAAGCTCGGCAGGTGTTGCCCTGTGGGTTGGCTGCTTGCCTGGCGTATGTTCACTGGAGAAGTGTCCGCCTCAGTGCGCGGTCTGAAGCCTTGTCCGCTGAGTCCGGCAGCTATAAGCTTGATGCCTAGCTACGAACTCGGAGTTATGCGGACTGATTCTGTGTTTGCAAGGCGAGCGGACTGCGTTCATTGTCCGCCGAGTTCGGCAGTTGGCTTGGTGCCTTTGCTGCGAACTTGGGGGAGCAAAATGTGCGGTCTCCGTGGGATGGTGGACATGAAATGTTGATGCAGAGTCTTGCGAGATGTCCACCATGTCTTGCGACCTTTGGAGACAAGGCGGACTGGGAAGTCAGTCCGGCCTTGGTGATTCTGAGGCGAGCTTGCTATCCCACAAGGTCGCAGCGGACTAAGCGGACTGCTTGGTGTTTGTCGCGGGATGGTGGTGGTGATCCTATTGGCTAGGGCGGTGACCACACTCCTCATCATGCCAATAAATAGGATCCCTCCATCATGTCAAATAGAGAGCGAATGAATAGTAAGTGAGCCCGCATACCATTGCTGCGGACTGGATTTTGGTATTCGCTCTGGTTAATGGATTTGACCGGATTGTGCTGTACAGGTCATACGAATTGCGCTGGAAAGCCAGGGCATGGCTCTGATTGCAGTCAGGGATAGTGCGGACTCTGCGGTTAAGCAACCGGTGGTAAACAGCAGGTTGCCGACTGTGACTAGGCGGTCTTCTCTTTGGCAATTATTTTTGGGGTTCAACTTGCCATCTGCTTCAGGCGACCTATTCAGTTTGGTAGCAGCAGTTCGCATAGTCAGGAAGCTAGGCAGCTTGCTGATCGGCGAGTAGAGCTTGCATTGGAATAACGGCGTGTCCGCTCGGTTAGTTCACAGTTTGGCAGACTAGGCGGTCTGTGCGGACTCTATAGTGAAGTAGTTGAATCGGCAGTTACCCTTGAGTCAGCGCAGTTAGGTTTGCCTTGTATTTTTGCTCTGCTTAGTACATTGGAGAAATCATGTCTCGCCATGTATGTCTCGCCTTGTAAGAAGATTGTTCTGATCAATAAAGATTCTTCTTACTACATGTGTCTCTCGTTGTGTTTTAGCATTCCAAGTTGAGATAACCCCTGCTCATTCCAAGATTCTGAAAATTCAACGTGGTATCAGAGGGATGTTTGAATGGATAAGCACTGATCAACTAGAAGTTGCTATTTCTCTTGTGAAGAGTAAACCAGTGTTGGACCATGGAAGCAGGACTAAAAGAGATCTTGGTATTGATCTCCTAACTCAGACGAACTTCAAGAAATGGATGTCTTGTGTGAAGAGCTTTCTTCTTGGTGAGGACCTCTTGGAGTTGGTTTGCGGTGAAGAAAGGCAAAGAACTACTACTATCACTGGCCATGCTGAAGCGATGAGAGCTTGGGAAGACAGAAACGCAAAAGCAGAAGGGATCCTCAAGTAGTTGATCTCATCGGAGCTCTTGGACCACATCGACGGATGTCAGTCAGCTGTGGAGATGTGGATTTCTCTTGTTGTGTTGTTCAACAAGGAAGGGAAGGAGGCTGCGGAGGATGGTCCTTCTACTTCATATCAGCAAGAGAGGAGTATTTCTCCTAGGCGTGATGGGAAGAGGAAGGAAGGACTAAGGTGCTATAGATGCAAGCAGCTAGGCAACATCAGGAAGGAGTGTAAGGTTGTCCTTCACTCCGCAAACGTTGCTCATTTTGGGAGTAAGGGGAAGAACTTAGTTGAGACGTAAACAAGTTCTGATCGGATGAATACCATTGATAGTGTAGCTATCTGGCATGAAATACTTGGGCATGTGGGGATGGACAAGCTTAAAGCAATGGCGGTGAAAAGTCTAGTAGGATGCTTGCCTAACTTGTTATCCTTCGGGGACCGTCGTTGTTGCACGGGATGTCAACCCGGAGAAGCTGATCGCTTCAAGGTTGATAAGGCACAGACAAGGTGCAAAAGACCATTGGAGATTATCCATGGGATGGTTCTGGGGCCAGCCGTCACTGCCAGTCTTGGATGCAGTAAGTATATACTGTTATTGGTTGATGACTACTCAAGGTATGTTTGGTTATACTTCATGAAGGAGAATTCGAACATGTTTCACTTGTTTTTGGAGTTCAAGAAGCTTGTGGAGGGTCAGCTTGGCTTGCGGATCAAGAAGTTGAGAGCAGGAATTAGAGGTGGTTTCGGTTCTGCCGAGTTCTTTAACTTTTGCAGAAAGCATGACATCCAGAGATAGCTCTCTTGTGGAGATACTTCGCAACAAGGTTGTGTTTCAGATCAGATGATGCGTTTGTTGACGGATACCTGCAAGTGTTGGCTTCGATGCAAAGACGTTCCTAAGGCTTTTTGGGCAGAAGGGATGGCCTGCGCGGTGCATATCATCAATCAGATGCCTCTCGATCTGATCAATATGAAGACTCCATATGAGCTGATGTTCGGGGTAAAGCCCAGTGTGAAGCACTTTCGATTGTTTAGTTCTACCTGCTATGTACAATCTCCTGGTGCTCTCAAGATGAAGCTAGTCTTCGTTGGGTATGATGAGTGGAAGAGGAGATGGAGGTGCATGGATCCAGTAACGAAGAAGTTCATCATGTCGAGAGAGGTTCTATTTGATGAGCTGACATCATACTAGGATAGATCACATGTTGAGCAAGAGGTGAGCATGTTAGATAATGGGCATGAAGAGGTTGATGCAATGGTACAGTTAAAGCTTCCTGAGTCACAAGGAGCTTCTGGCTGTTCTAACTCCAGGGCACAGTCGTCAGGTTCAAGAAGCAGGGGGACCAATGCTACAGGTGCTTCTGGTTCAAAGACGGTGCCTTCTTGTTCAGGAAGAAAGGGAAGTTGTACTCCAGGTTCCCGTGGTTCAGGAAGCAGGGGGAGCGATGCTCCATGTGCTTCTAGTTCCAAGGCGGTGGCTTCTTGTTCAGATAGCAAGGGGAGCGATGCTCCAGGTTTGCCTGGGATTGGAGATGGTTCAGGAGTTGTAGCGGAGTTGGTTATCCGTGATCAAGGTCTTCAGAGATCGAAGAGGATCACCAACCCACTAGCTCGATACAGTGAAGGAAACTTGGTGAGCATCATCTCAAGTTTCCTTGCCGGCCCTCAGATTGAGCATGGATTTTCTAGCTATGAAGACACCGCTGGAGTCAAGGAGGTAGTTGACACCAAGGTTGAGGATTTGACTATTCTCAAGGGAGATGAGGCATGGGACCTTGTGCCCAAGGTCGTTGGTGATACTCCTGTGATGCATAAGTGGAGGTCAAAGCTAAAGAAGGTAGAGGGAAGCATGGATCCTTTTGGGAGATGCTGGAGGGATCCCTTATGGTTCAGGATAGGCAAGGCAAGGACGATGTCTTGGACATCTTCTCGAAGGCACTATCAGAGGGACCAAGTGCATTGTAACGAGAACTGCTGGGGTTGCTTGCCACTACTCACTTCAAGGGGTTGTGTTGAAAATTATGAAGTGAAAGTGGCAGATTACACTATAGGGAATTCTATCCGCGCGGCCTATGCGGTTTGGATAGGCGGATAGGCAGGTCGGCAATAAGGTAGCAGTTAGCTGATGGTAAGGCAACTAGGGAGATCTGTCCGCACGGACTGCGGAGATAGGACTGGCAATTTATCACGTCTGCAGATGTGTTGGAAGTGGCAGCCTTCGCGTTCTGTTCATGCGATCTGTGCGAACAGAGGAGGCGGCCAGCCAGATCGGTTTTTGCTCAGGCAGCAGGAGGTTCCTAGATGGTAACCAGGCGAATAGGTTTTCTATCTGCGGTGTCCGGCAAGGTGTGGACTGAACAGGAGCTTGGCAGACCGGCATGGCAGATGCCTTGGTCAAGCTCTTGTGGTGCGGCTTGTGTTAGCCGCAGGGTTCGCCGGTTAGGGAGGATTGATGCTGGAGTTCGCAAAGCTTGGCAGATTGGTACCAGTGTCCGCCATTAAGTGTGGACTGGACCTGGTGGCCAGTGGTGTGGACTTGGTTGGTTCTGAACCAAGACCATGGTTGGCTCAGTCCGGGGATATTGCGTAGTAGTGCGCAGACTGCTTCTCAGTCCGCCAAGCTCGGTAGGTGTTGTCATGTTGGTTGGCTGTTTGCTTGGCGTATGTTCACTAGAGAAGTGTCTGCCTCGGCACGCGGACTGGAGCCTTGTCCACTGAGTCCGACAGCTGTCAGCTTGATTCCTAGTTGCGGACTCGGATTTATGCTGAATAATGTTGTGTCTGCAAGGCGGGCGGACTGCATTCATTGTTCGCCGAGTTCGATAGTTGGCTTGGTGCCTTGGCTGCGAACTTGGTGGGAGCAGACTATGCGGTCTCCGTAGGATGGCGGACCAACAATGTTGATTCAGAGTCTTGCGGGATGTCGACCATGTCTGGCGACCTTTGGCGACAAGGAAAACTGGGAATTCCCTCCGGCCATGGTGATGATGAGGCGAGCTGGCTATCGCATAAGGTCGCGGTAGACTAAGCGGACTGCTTGGTGTTTGTCGCGGGATGGTGGTGGTGTTCCTATCGGCTATGGCGGTGACCACACTCCTACTCATGCCTATAAATAGGACCCCTCCGTCACGTCAAATAGAGAGCGAATGAATAGTAAGTGAGCCCGCGAACCATTACTGCGGGCTGGATTTTGTTATCTGCCGGGTTAATGGAGTTGACCGGTTTGTGTTGTGCAGGATGTGTGGATAGTGCTGGAAAGCCAGGACATGGCTATGATTGCGGTCAGGGACAGTGTGGACTCTGCGGTTAAGCAACCGACGGTAAACAACAGGTCACCGACTGCGACTAGGCAGTCTTCTCTTTGGCAACTTGTTTCGGGGTTCAATAAGTTGTCTGCTTAAGGCGACCTGTTAAGTTCGGCAGCAGCGGTTCGCGTGGTCAGGAAGCTAGGCGGCTTGCTGATCGACGAGTAGAGCTTGCATTGGAATAACGGTGTGTCCGCTCGGTTAGTTTGCGATTTGGCAGACTACGCGGTCTGTGCGGACTCCGTAGTGAAGTAGTGGAATCGGCGGTTACCCTTGAGTCGCGCGGTTAGGTTTGCCTTGTATTTTTTGCTATGCTTAGTACATTGGAGAAATCATGTCTCGCCATGTATGTCTCGCCTTGTAAGAAGATTGCTGTGATCAATTAAGATTCTAGTTCTTACATGTGTCTCTGGTTGTGTTTTAGCATTCTAAGTTGAGATAACCCTTGCTCATTCCAATATTCGGAAAATTCAACAAAAGCTAGAGGTAATTTCAATGAATTTATCTTTACTAAGACTTCCATATTTGACAAATTTACCTTAGACTAATTGTCCTAACAGGCATACACTCGACGAGTTGACCAAAACTAGCAGTCATATACGACGAATTAAACTTTTACTTGGCTGGAAATCCTACACTACTCAGCAAACCGAACTTGGCCGATCCCTACACTACCCTAAATTCTAAGGAGGGAAGGAAAACAACAAGGAACACACAGAAAAGACTTGTTAAGGGGAAGAAATCACCACCTTCCTCTATCTCCCGAAATCCGGCCATACAAGCACCCTTCCTCACAGATCTGGCCAGAAAAACACTTTGGCAATACTTCCTGAAACTTTTCGTGGAAAAAGGGGGTCAAAAACGAATAACCAAACATCAAAAATTTCAAGAAACGGGAAAAACTCACCGCACACACGTAGATCTCGGCGAGAGCAATCAAAATTTACCTCTCGATGAATATTTCGAGAAGTGGAGCTCCTTCAATCGACGATTGGAAGCCTAGCAATGTCCGCCGTTTCTCTCTTTCACAAAACAGTCTGACGGCAAATTAAGAAGATGATGAATAGGGTTCGATCTAAATCGTAAGGGTATTTATACTTATAATATGTAAATCAAATAATGTAATATATTATTATTACACTAAACGTCCAAATGACCGTAAATTCCTAACCAACCTGGATTTCCACGAAATTTGCACTGAAACTAAATATCGATGCAACAAATCTAATAGCGAAGTCAAATCAAAATCCGACAAACCAAACTCAGGTAAAATCTCCCCGAAGTTAAAATGCCAAATATCCCAAAAAGGCTCCACCGAGTTCCAAAACAAACACGACTCGCGAGGGAAATCTCAAAAACACACTAGAAATTGGCCAAGCTAATATTCTAAGCCAAAACCTCAGGTACCAAATGAGAAAATGACATGCTCCAGCAATGGTATCCATCCATTACGCGCCAACGTAACACGCTGATGTCAATAATACACCACTAAAGGAATTAAAATAAACATTGAAAAATCAGTGGCATTACAACCACTCCACCTAAAAGGCAGTTTCGTCCTGAAACGTGATACATAAAAGAAACCTCTAAAGAAGGAAAATAACCAAGGATTTTTGAATAGAATACTTACCAACAGAAACTAGGAGAATAGATGAGGATGAGCCTCCCTCACAACTGACTCAAACTCCCAAGTCACGGTCTCCACGTCTTTGCTTTGCCACAAAACATATACCATGGGTATCGTCTTCCTTCGCAACACCCGAACTTGAGTATCCAGAATGCGAATAGGTATCTCAACATAAGAACGGTTAGGCTGCAACTCGCACACTAAATTTAAAATATGCTGGTCACTAAGCACACATTTTCATAAATAGCTCACATGAAATACATCGTGCACACCAGGAAAATTTGCGGGCAAACCCAACATATAGGCTAACACTCTGATACATTCAAGAACTTAGAAAGGTTCCACATACCTGGGATCCAACTTGTGGTACTTTTCATACCTCTTAACACCAGCCATCGGAGAAACCTTAAGAAAGACCATGTCTCCAACTGCAAATTCGAACTCAATCCTTCAACCATTATCGTTCTTCTCATAACGCTCCTGAGCAATTCGAAGCTTCTCTCGAATATGCGTCACAGAAGTATTCATTTCTTCTAAGGCTTCCTGACCCAACACCGGTCCCTCCCCAACTTCGGCCCAAAACAAGGGAGTTTTACAATGTCTCCCATACAAAGCCTCAAATGGGGCCATCGGCAAGCTCTCCTGATAACAGTTATTATTGGTGAATTCCATAAATCTCAGCCGCTCGTCCCACCCTTCTCTATGGTCCAGAATATAACATCTGATCATATCTTCCACAATCTGATTTACTCTCTCCGTCTGACCATTGGTATGCAGATGATAAGTGGTTGAATATCTGAGGTCGGTACCTAACCGTTCCTGCAAACTTTTCCAAAAAGGAGACGTAAACCTGCAATCTCGATCTGACATAATACTCACATGTACTACATGTAGTCTAATAACCTCATCCAAATATAACTCTGCTATTTTTTTATGGTATAATCAATCTTAAACGGCACGAAGTGAGCACACTAGTGGACAAAATATTCGCAAAGAGAATTAAAACAAAACTTGCAATCCAACTAAGCAAGTATACCTATCGAATTGTAGCTTGGGGACAGAAGTGTCGTATTAAGATCCAGGAACTTTTGAGTAATCTTACTCACATGAAGTCTATTATCTTATCGAAGGATTGTTTTAGGGTTTGTTAAAACAAAACTATTTGCGATTAAGAAAGTTAATATTTGCACTAAAAAGAGAACTACTTGCAGCTAAAAAAAGAGCTACAAAAATGATTACAATGAGGGGTTGAGACGAAGATAAAGAAAAGAACTCGATCGAGAATCACCTCGGAGAAAGTTTATTAAAAATGCGATAATAAACTCTAACTTAATAAGGCACAGTACCTTGACCGTGGAGGTTCATAAAGAATTAACACGCTTCTCTCGAAGTCGTTCCCACCTGAGTTTAGGAAGGTCCGACAGAACACTCGTCCAAATTAGAGGCCTAAAGCCCACTTTACGCTGTGAACCCCGGTATTGGATTTCACTCCAATACCGGATATTTAACGTCTGCTTCTCTCGAGGGGTGCGTGCAACTCTCTTTACTCTTGAGTGTTCACTCCAAACTACGAGCCTCTCGTCTAGCTAAGAGTGGAAACAAATATGGAATTTACATATAGATAATATAACTCCAAACATGATTCAAGACTAAATCATGGTCTAAACCTTATAAAGAAAAATCAAACTAGAGCATCATAGCTTAATCATCTCGAATCTTGAATCACCAAGATCGAGTACAAGGAGGATTAGTTACTCATGGTGAAGTGGAGGAAGAGAGATGAGTAGGAGTTCATGGAAACAAAATAAAAACAAGAAAAATCAACCAGACTTTATATTAAATCAAAAGAGAGCAACAACTTGGAATATAAAAATATTAAACTTGCAGGAAATGAAAAATAAGCTAGCACTAAAAATGAAACTGAAACTAAACTAAACTATTACAGAAAAATGAAACTTAAACTAAATAGAAAAAACATAAATAAAAACTGAAACTGAGGGAGAATTGAAAATGGTAGCACTTCCCCTCTCCCAAAATTCAATATTTTTTTCTCAAGGGACGTGGCTCTATTTATAGAATTTCAAGGAGCAGGAAATGCCTTTAGCCATGCACGGGAGTTGATCTTGGTATGAATTCTAGGGGAAATGATGCTTTCCTAGGTACAGGTGACGTGCATTAATGACGGCAATAGGAATTTGTTAAAAACTGGACTTGTCCTTTGGCAGTATGCAAGCTTGATGAATTGGGAGAGAAGAGAAGGGGAGGTTGACGAACTCAGAGGAGAAGGATGGAGAGATCGATGAACGGAGAAAAGAGAAGGTGGACAGGAGGTCGACGAACCTCGAACTGAAGGCTGAGCTCGATGACATTGGAGGAGTTCATCAACCAGAGAACCTAAGGTTGAGCTCGACAAAATGGAAGAAAGAACCGTTCGTCGAACACAGAAAATGAGGTCGACGAACTCTGAGGAGAGAAGGTGAGCTCGATGAACGTAAAACTGAGAAGGGGGAGAGCTTGATAAAAAAGCTGAGGTCGACAAATTCTGGCGAGCTCGACGAACTTGGAGATGTTTGTCGAACATAGAATGTGGAGGGGAGATCGACGAAATTGCTACGGTCGATGAACTTTGCTGAAGGCAAGGTCGACGAATTCTAGACTGAAGGCGAGTTTGACGAACTGAGCTCGGCGAAAAGCTGAGGTCGACGAAATTGGCGAAGCTTGACGAATGATGAGGTCGATTAATTCTTGACTGAAGGCGAGGTCAATGAACTCTGGACTGAACACGAGGTCGACGAACTCTGGATTGAAAGCAAGGACAACGAACTCTGGCAAGCTCGACGAACGTCGAACGTAGAAAGAAGGCAGAGCTTGACGAAATGGCTGAGCTCGACGAATTAGCTGAGCTCGACGAAATGAGCTCGACAAAAAGCTGAGGTCGACGAATTTGCTGAAAACCAGCAAGCCCACAAGTAAAGAAAGAAAACATTTGTGGAATTAAAATATATACAAAATGGGGTCAAAAAAAAACTTTAAAAACATGATTTCTATAATAAAAATTTGTAATTACCCTAGTAGTTTAAACTACAAATCGTATTATCAAACTCCCCCAAGCTGAAACTTTGCTTGTCCTCAAGCAAAAATACAAAAACTAGTTAACATAAAAGTGACTAATTAGGAAAATTCTAATTATGCTAACACAAGTACACTGTAAAATTCTATTTTGGGAGAAGGTGAAACGTAATCCTAAAACAATTATTTAAACATGGTTTCAACTTTTATAAACTTTACTAAAAAGGACAATTCATTAATGATTTAACAGAATTCTTTAAATAAGTTAAAGCAATGCAACAAATGAAATAGAGCATTGAGTTGTTACTAAGTTCTAAGAGGCATTTTATACCCAAATCAATCAAAAAACAAAAATCAAAATTCAAATCCAATACTTAACTAATCTACTTTTCTTCTTCACATAGCTAAAAAAAACCTAGGAGCATGAATCAACAGGACTTATTAGGACCAAAATGTTTTGTTTAGACAGATAACTAGGAATGGAATTCAAAGATAAACATGAAGGCTTAAAATCACACTAAACCAAGATAACGAGTTTCAAAATTTTCGAAATATATATATATATATATATATATATATATATATATATATTGTTTTTGTTTTTGTTTTTTGTTTTGATTTTTTTTTTTAAAATAAAGACCAAAAATAATTTGTCTTTTCATTTTGAAATTGGCCACAAAATTAAACATTTCTTTTGAGCAAATTATACTTAAATTTCTCCCAAAATAACAAAAACAACCCTATCACAACCTGAAATTTTATGAAACTCATAAAGTTAGCGTGATATGATAGGTGGGAAAATTTGGCTTTGGTGAAAAATTAAATGATAAGTGGAGTTATCAAATGGAATAGAAAAAAAGGCTTAAAAGCGGATAACTAGGGGAATAATTTTTGGATTGGCGAGAAGGCTAAAACTAAAACAAAGATGGCCTGCATCATTTTCATGCTCCTAAAATTTTTCCTAAAGCATAGTTTTGAAAAAATTCAAAGTGTAGGTCCTAGATATTAAATAAAGACTAATGAACTTAATTTGAAAATAAGAATAATAAGAGTCTAGAATCATTCACATCTACAACACTACTCAAAGTTGATATTACAAAAAATATCAAAAAACAAAAAGTAAAATAGTGGATGAAAGGTTTTTAGGAAGTAAAGAAAATAAAGAATGAGAAACCATAATAAAAATGCGAGTTTTAGAAAAACATTTCACTTTAACATGCTTACCGTGAATTAGGAACACAATATAGAGAACATTTTACTTATGAAATATAATTAGAAAGATTGATTTGAAATTTATAATTAGCTAAGTCGTTATAAGGAATTTTGAGAAAAACAAAACAAAAAGCAAGGGGGGACTAATGAAATACCAAAATTTGTTTAAACTATTAAAGTAAAAAACAAATAACATAATTTTTTTATTATTTTCAAGTATTCTCTTTTATTTTTATTTTTAAAGATATTATCTTTTTTTGGATTTTTAAGATATATATTTTAAAGATATTATCTTTTTTTGGATTTTTAAGATATTCTCTTTTTTGGGGATTTTTCTTTAAGAAGGAAAAGGAGAAAGCACTAAATTTTTTTTTATTTTGATTTTTTTTCGGAGAAAAAAATAAAGAAAAGAGAATGAGGAAATCCTCCCCCAAGCTTAAAATGGACATTGTCCTCAATTGTTAAAAGAGGGGAAGGAGAGAGAAAACTTTAAAATAGAAATATAAGTACAAAATTGAAAACAGGTACTTCCCCAGATTTACGAGCCGCAGAAGGTTGCGTGATGCAGCTCCCCCATGCTTGCGCTTTGGAACTTCATGAAATGTCTTCTTTGGACTTTGTGATGGATTCAGCAGCATTGGACCAAGCAATCGCAAAAGCTTCAGCTTCTCGGAGCCATCCGGGGCAAAAAGTGTAAAATAAAGAAAATGGAAAAATAACTTGGGTAGCCTCCCAAGAGCGTCCTTTGTTTAAAACGTCATTTGAGCTCGACGAAATAAAATAATATTATCCAAAAATAATGTCCAAAATAGTATTTAACGTTTTAATAAAAATACAGTCTTAAACTAGTTAAAGTTCATGCAGAATAAAATTAATAATTGTTTGGACTGACATCATCACCACTTAAATAAAGTTTAAGATGTTGCCCATTCACTTTGAAATCGCCCTTATCAGGGTGCAAAATTAAAACAGAAAACATCTTTAACAGAGAATGGCGCAGACCATCGTGACTTTTGTTTTCTAGGAAATAAACGTAAACGTGAATTATATAAAAGAACTTGGTCTCCCGACATGAAGGTTTTGGGTACCTTAAGTGTTTGTCGTGAAAATGTTTCGTCCGCTCTTTATAAATTTTGTTATTTTCATATGCGTAAGAGCGCCACTCGTCGAGTTTGTTAAGTCAAAATTTTCTAAGGTCGCCGACGGAGTGGGGATCAAAATTTAAAAACCTTAAGGCCCAAAAAGCACAGTATTCTAATTCTACGGGTAAATAGCACGATTTTCCATAAACCAACAGATACGACGTACATCTGATGGCGATTTTGTACACTATTCGGTAGGCCCATAGAGCATCGTCTAATTTGGTTCACCTGTCTTTTCTAGAGGTGGAAACAGTATTTTCTAAAATTATTTTAAGCTCTCTATTCACTACTTCGACTTGTCCGTTACTTTTGGGGTGGTAGGCAGTTGAAAGCTATGCGTAACATCGTATTTAATAAGAATTTTTGAAAAATGCGCATTACAAAATTGTGAACCCCGATCTCTAACGATGGCTCGTGGCGTACCGAATCGAGAAAATAATTTTTTTCAGAAACATAACTACGACTCGGGCGTCATTAGTAGGAAGAGCTTGGGCTTCATCACATCGTGAAACATAATATATAGTAAGTAAAATGTAATTGTTCCTGAAGCTAGAAGGAAGAGGGCCAACAAAATCAATTCCCTAGAGGTCGAAAACTTCGCACTGAAGGAAATAATTTTTCGGCATTTCATTTTTATTAGAAATATTTCCCGACCGTTGGCAACTATCACACCTACTCACAAAGGCTTGTACGTCTTTAAATAGACTAGGCCAGTAAAAACTCGCACAAAGCACTTTGTGAGCGGTTTGAGCAGCTTGATAGTGACCACCAATCGGTCCTTTATGTAAGTATTTTAGAATATCTTGTCCTTCTTCAAAAGAAACACATCTCCTTATCACTTGGTCCGTACAGACTCGAAAAATATGCGGGTTCTCCCAAAAATAGTTATTTAACTCAGAAAATAATTTCTTCTTTTGTTGTGAGGTGAACTCTTTTGGGAGCACACGAGCCACTAGATAGTTGGCTATGTGTGCAAACCATGGAGAATGGGATGTGTTAATTAAAAGAAGCTTCTCATCGGGGAAGAAATAATTAAAAGATTTTTTATCTAATTTTTTTATATAATGATTTTCTAATCGTGAGAGATGGTCGGTGGCCAAATTCTCGGCACCTCGCTTATCACGAATTTCTAAATCAAACTCTTGGAGGGGTAAGACCCAACGAATAAGTTTCATCTTGGCATCCATCTTAGCAAGAAGATACTTGAGGGCCGAGTGATATGTAAAAATGATAATTTTGGAAAGCGTAATATAAGGACAGAATTTTTCAAAAGCAAAAACAACAGCTAGGATCTCCTTCTCGGTTGTGGCATAATTCTCTTATGCCGATGTGAGTTTTTTACTTGCCTAATAAATGGGGTGGAAGGTTTTAGATATCCATTGTCCTAGTACGGCTCCCACCGCGAAACTACTCGCATTGCACATAATTTCAAAGGGAAGGTGACACACCAGAGCTATCATAATTGGGGCATTAATTACCTTTTCTTTTATTGTTTCAAAAGCAGATAGACAAAGGTCATCAAAAATAAACGGGGCGTCTCTTTCCATAAGATGAGTATGTGGTTTGGTGATTTTGGAGAAGTCTTTTATGAACCGGCGGTAGAAGGAAGCATGTCCTAGGAAACTTCTTATAGCTTTGACGTTCGTAGGTGGCGGCAGCTTCTCGATAACTTCTATCTTAGCTATATCTACTTCAATTCCTCTTGCAAAAATCTTATGACCCAAAACTAACCCTTCCCTCACCATGAAAGGGAATTTTTTCCAATTTAGGGCAAGGTAAGCTTCTTCACGTCTTTCTAAGAATTTTTCTAGATTTTCTTAGTAACTATCAAAGGCATCGCCGAACACGGAGAAATCATCCATAAATACATCCATAATGCTTTCTACGTACTTGTCGAAGATAGTAAGCTTACATCGCTAGAATTTAGGTGGTGCATTGCATAATCAAAATGGCATTCTATAGTAAGCGAAGGTGTCGAAGTGACAAGTAAATGTAGATTTGAAATTACCCCGAGAGACCATCGAGAAAATAGTAAAATCTATGGACGGAAAATCGCTCAAAGATTTGATCGATGAACGACAAGGGAAAGTGTCCTTGTGAGTGACGTCATTTTACTTACGATAGTAAATACAGATTCACCACCCCGTCACCTTCCGTGTTAGGATTAAATCATTATTCTCATTACTAACTATAATTATCCCTCCCTTTTTGGGCACTACCTGGACAGGGCAAACCCACTTACTATCAGATATAGGAAAGATAATTCCTGTGTCTAAGAGTTTCATAACCTCGCCTTTTACAACTTATTTCATGTTCAGATTTATATAGTGCTGAGGTTGGATTGAATTATGTGAATTGTCTTCCATTAGGATTTTATGGGTGCAGAAAGATGGGCATATGCCCTTGATATCAGATATTTGCCAAGCAATAGCTCATCGATGTTTAAGTAATACTAGTAGGAGCTTATCATTTTGCACTTCAGTCAGGTAGGCTAAAAATATTACTGGTAGCTTTATTCCTTTTCTTAGAAGGCATAACTAAGATGTTCAGGTAGTTCCTTTAATTCCAGTATAGGAGGTTCTTCATATGATGTTTTGGAAAATCTTTCTATTTTAAAACAATGTCTTCGTAGACTTTTTCTTTATACGAAAAATTGAAAGGGGAGGAGCTTGTGGCCATAGCGGCTTCTTGCAGAGAATTAATTGGAAGAGTAGAGGAAGAACAAAAATCAGAACATTTATTTTCACTTTCAAAAAGGTAGTAGGAATATTCTTCACCTAAGGCATTTAAGAAAAACTGGAGTCGTCATTCTCTAGTGTGTTCTTCATCGAAAGGGTGATAGAGAAAGTTACTTCATCGTCGCGTACTCGTAGGAAGAGCTTACCATTGCTTAGGTTAATGATATCTCGGGAGGTGGCAAGGAAGGGTCGGCCAAGGATCAAGGGAACCTCGATGTCTTATTCGATGTCCAATATGATGAAATCAACCGGGAAGATGAATTTGTCGACTTTAACTAAGACATCCACCACGATTCCTAATGGGTATTTAACGGATATATCAGCGTGCTGGATACTCATTCGTGTGGGGTTGAGGCTACAAATTCCTAACTTCTTGAATAATAAGAGAGTAATCAGGTTGATACTCGCACCTAAGTCGGCTAATGCGCGCTTGACAAAAAGATCACCAAAGACACGGTATAGAAAAACTACCCGGATCACTGATATTCTTTGGCAAACCATTTTTCAAGACCGCAGAGCACTCGGAATTTAGTGTGACATGGGATAAGTTTTTTTTCTTCTTCTTATAACCCAGGAGGTCCTTAAGATACTTAGTGTACTTTGGCATCTAGGAGATGCCTCGTGGAAGGGTAGATTTACGTGGATCTGCATAAATATTTATAGGAAGCGAGAGTATTGATCATCCAGACATTGCTTGTTAAGTTCGTAAGGGTATGGTGGAGTTGGATCATTTTTAAAGATGGGTGGTGGAGTGAGATCTTTTTCTAAAGCAGAGAGTGGAGTGAAAACTTCTTCTTTAGTAGAGGGTGAAATGATAAAAAATTTCTTGATGAAGGGTTGATTTTTTAAAATGGGGGTTGAGCTTACATCAGGCTCTTTGCTAAATATACTAGAAACTTGATTCCTACTCCGAAGAGTTATATCTTTCACTTGCTATCTCGGGTTGCGCTCGGTGTTGGCAGGAAGAGACCCGGCGGGTCGCTCAGAAATATTTTTTGCGAGTTTTCCTACATGATTTTCTAAACATTTAATGGTCCCATCTAAGGTTCTTATAGTAGCATCTTTAACATTCATATAGTTTGAAAACATTTCCTCCAAACTTGGAGGTTTTGGAAAATTTTGAGGGGGTGGTGGTGGTGCAGAAAAATCATTTTATGGTGGTGGGCACATCGTGTTCGAGGGATTACCCCATGAAGAGTTCGGGTTGTTCCGTAAAGTGGGATTATAACTATTCTGAAAAATGAAACCCGGAGCAGGAAAATTAGCAGTAGAAAAATTATGAGAAGCATTTCTAGGCATATTTTTAACATAATCCAATTATTCGGGAGCAGGAGTTGCAGATTCCCATCACTGAGGGGTGGAGGCAGCAGTCATCTCGGTTATCTTTTTACTTAATACTTCCATATGCAGAGCTAGCTGGGAGACGTTATCTACTTCAAAGATACCTGCAGGTTTGGTTGGGAGGGACCTAGGCACATTCCACTTATATGTGTTCATGTCCTTGTCCTCGAAAAGTTCAAGAGCTGCTTCCGGGGTTTTTTTTGTTTAAGGTACCACCGGAAGCTGCGTCTATCATTTTCTTTGTGCTTTGATTTAGCCTGTTATAAAACGTTTGCACCTGCAACCATACAGGCAGAGCGTGATGGGGGCATCATCTTAAGAGTTCTTTAAACCTTTCCAAGGTTTCATACAAGGTTTCAGAATTTATTTGTCCAAAGGTAGAAGTATCGTTCTTAAGTTTTTCGATTTTAGCTGGCGGAAAATACTTTGACAGAAATTTTTCGGTTAGTTGATCTCAAGTGGTGATGCTATTTTTTGGTAGTGTGTTCATCCATTGCTTAGGTTTATTCCTAAGGGAGAAAGGGAAAAGTCTTATCCTAATAACATTATTTGTAATACCATTGTTTTTTAAGGTGTCACAAATCTCAAGAAAGCTAGCTATATGCGCGTTCGAATCTTCATCTGTAAGTCCGTCATATGGCACATACTGCTGTACCATTTGAATTATGCAAGGCTTAAGTTCAAAATTATTATTAGCTATAGCAGGGTGAACTATGCTTGATTCTGTACCCTGTAGATTCGACCGTGCATAATAGGTCATAGGCATATGTAGGGCTTCCTCTACGATTGGCTCTTCCATTCTTGTAGGAGAAATAGACTCAAAATCCTCAATCGGCAGTTGGAGAGTAGGACATTGAAATCGCGATCTTCTTCGAAGAGTACAGTCAATTTCGTGGTTAAAGTCCATAGTATCCGACGGATTTCCGCAGGTCATGCACTGGCAGAAGAGAAGATGAAGAAAGAGAAAAATAAACTAGCAAAAGAAAACTACAATTTTTTTTTTTGAAGTAGACTTTTTTTAATGTTTTAACTCCCGAACTATCCAAGGGCTACCTGATAAAAGGTTCACAAAGTACTAGACAAGATAGCGGTATTTAAGCCACATTGCCCGTTTTCGAGAGAGTTATGTGGTGTAGAAAAATTGTGATGTGGGTTTCTATTAAGAGCATTAATATTTTTTTGAATTTTTTAATTTTTAAGACAGAGGGTGAGAAAGAGAAGTGATTAGAGCAATAGGTATGTGCTTTCAAATTATCATTGAAAGTTGATCCCCGGCAATGGCACCAAAAACATGGTGGACAGAATATTCGCAAAGAGAATAAAAACCGAACTAGCAGTCAAACTAGTCAAGTATACCTATAAAATTGTAGGTAGGGGACGCAAGTGTCGTATTAAGAACCAGGAATAGTTGAGTAATCTTACTCACATGAAGACTATTATCTAATCAAAGGGTTTTTTTTGGGTTTGTTAAAAGAAAACTAATTGCTATTAAGAAATGAAATATTTGCGCTAAAAAGCGAACTACTTGCAGCTAAATAAAGTGCTACTAAAAACGATTACAATGAGGGGTTGAGGTGATGATAAAGAAAAGCACTAGATCGATAATCACCTTGGCAAAAGTTGATTAAAAATGCGATAATAAACTCTAACTTAATAAGGCAAAGGACCTTAATCGTGGAGTTTCCTAAAGCATGAACACGCTTCTCTCAAATTCATGCCCACCTGAGTTTAGGAAGGTCCGACCGAACTATCGTCAAAATCGGAGGCCTAAAGCTCGCTTTACACTGTGTACCACGATATTAGATTTCACTCCAATCCGGGAGATTTAACGTCTGCCTCTCTCAAGGGGTGCATGAAACTCTCTTTACTCTTGAGTTTTCACTCCAAACTACGAGCCTCTCGGCTAGCTAGGAGTGGAAACAAATATGGAAATTATATATCGATGATATAACTCCAAACATGATTTTTCAAGAGTAAATCAAGGTCTAAAGCTTACAAAGAAAAAGAAAACTAAAGCATCATAACTTAATCAACTCGAACCTCAGATCATCAAGACAGAGTTCAAGGAGGATTTGTTACTCATGGTGAAGTGGAGGAAGTGAGATGAATAGGATTGAATGGAAAAAAATAGAAACAAGAAAAATCCACAAGTCTTTAGATTAATTCAAAAG
Source organism: Platanthera zijinensis (assembly GCA_039513925.1). Classification (NCBI taxonomy): domain Eukaryota; kingdom Viridiplantae; phylum Streptophyta; class Magnoliopsida; order Asparagales; family Orchidaceae; genus Platanthera; species Platanthera zijinensis. The sequence continues at coordinate 82,924,356 of CM077079.1, forward strand.
AGAGCAACAACTTGGAATATAAAAATATTACACTTGCAGGAAATGAAAACTAAGCTAGCACTAAAACTGAAACTAAACTAAACTATTATAGAAAATTGAAACTGAAACTAAACACAAAAAACTGAAATAAAAATAGGGGAGAGGAAGAACACTAAGGGAGAATTGAAAATTGCAGCACTTTCCCTCTCCCAAAATTCTATATTTTTTTCTCAAGGGTCGGGGCTCTATTTATAGATTTTCAAGGAGCAGGAAATGCCTTTAGCCATGCACGGGAGTTGACCTTGGTACGACTTCTGGCGGGAAATGATTATTGCCTCGGTACGGGTGACGTGCATTAATGGCGGAAGTAGGCTTTTGTTAAAAAGCCTGACTTGTACTATGGCAACAGGTAAGCTCGGCAAACTGGGAGAGAAGAGAAGGCGAGGTCAACGACCTCAAAGGAGAAGGAGGGAGAGCACAATAAACGGATAAAAAGAGAAGGTGGACGCGAGGTCGACGAACGTCGAACTAAAGGCTGAGCTCGGTGACTTTGGAGGAGTTCGTCGACCAGATAACTGAAGGATGAGCTCGAAGAAATGGTGGAAAGAACTGTTCGTCGAATTCAAAAAATGAGGTTGACAATCACTGAGGAGAGAAGGTGAGGTCGACAAATGTCGAACAGAGAAGTGGGGAGAGCTTAAAAAAATGCTGAGCTCGACGAATTCTGGCGAGCTCGACAAACTTAGAGACATTTGTCGAACGCAGAATGTGGAGGGGAGATCGACGAAAATGCCGAGGTCGATGAACTTTGTTGAAGGCGAGGTCAACGAATTCTGAACGGAAGGCGAGTTTGATGAACTGAGCTTGACGAAAAGCTGAGGTTGATGAAATTGGCAGATCTTGATGAGTTCTAAGGTCGACAAATTCTGGACTAAAGGCGAGGTCTATGAACTATGGACTGAAAGTGATTTTGACGAACTATGGACTGAAAGTGAGGTCGACGAACTCATGTAAGCTCGACGAACTTCGAATGTAGAAAAAAGTCGGAGCTTGACGAAATGGCTGAGCTCGACGAACTAGCTGAGCTCGACGAAATGAGCTCGACGAAATGAGCTCGATGAAATGAGCTTGTCGAAAAGCTGAGGTCGACAAATTTGTAGAAAACCTGCAAACCCCCAAGAAAATAAAGAAAACATTAATGGTATTAAAATATATACAAAACAAGGTAAAAAAAACTTTAAAAACAAGATTTCTATAATAAAAACTTGTAATTACCCTAGTAATTTAAACTATAAAACGTATTATCACACACTTCATTAGTCTGTCAACTATGACCTATATAGAATCAGGTCCTCGGAGAGAACTCGGTAAACTAGTATTAAAATCCATAGATATACTCTCCCACTTGTAATTTGGGATCTCCAAAGGCATCAGCTTGCCACCAGTCCTTCCATGATCTGCCTTAACATTCTTGCAGGTGAAGCACTCAAACACAAACTTGGCTATATTATTCTTCATTCCATACCACCAAATGATTTGCTTCAGATCTCTATACATCTTAGTAGAACCACGGTGGTAGGCAACTCTAGATCCATGCGCCTCAGTACACAAAATAGCTCAAATATCATCAACTGCAGGGATACAATATCTACCGCGGTACAACAAAGTACTCGCATCATCAATTGAAAAATGTGGTAATTCTTCTTTCTCAATTCTGCTACAAAGGTGTTATAAATAAGGATCGTCCTTTTGATGTAGCCTCGTTAGCGTAATCCATGAGGGGTCTGCTACTTCCAAACTACTTGGCGAGTCACTAATTCCAACAGAAATACCCATTAACAAAAACTCTTCCATTAAGGATTCCACCGAAAGCCCAAATATCTACGCGGTCTTTCTACTCAAGGAATCAGCTACCACATTAGCTTTGCCCAGATGATATTGGATCATGAAATCGTAATCCGTGACATATTATTACCATCTATGCTGGCCCAAATTTAATTCCTATTGAGTGAAGATGTACTTCAAACTATTATGGTCTGTGTAAATCTTAAACAATGCGCCATACAATAAATGTCTCCAAAACTTCAAGGCATAAATCACTGCCGCAAACTCCAAATCATGAGTACGGTTGTTCCTTTCATGTTTCATTAAATGCCTCGACCCATACGCAATTACCTTGCCTTCTTGCATTAAGATGCATCCTAGCCCGATGTGCAATGCATCAATATAAATAGCATAATGCAATCCTTCAGTAGGCAATTTAAACACTACAGAAGTGCACAATCTCTTTTTCAACTCCTGAAAAGCTTCCTCGCACTTGTCTCTCCAAATGAACGTTGCGTTCTTCTGCGTAAGCTTATACAGCGGCGTGTACAACGTAGAAAATCCTTCCACAAACCTCTTATAATAGCCTTACAACCCAAGGAAGTTTCTTATCTCTTTGGGTGTGGTAGGTCTTTTCAAATCCACTACTCCAGCTATCTTTTTAGGGCCAATAGAAATTTCGTCCTTATTCACAACAAGACCCAAAAAGGAAACCTGAGGTAGCCAAAACTCGCACTTACTCAACTTTGCATACAAATTATGCTCTAACAAAGCAGATAAAACCAACTCCAAGTGCTGGTTATGCTCCTCAGCACTCCAGGAATAAACCAGGACATAATCAATAAATACGACCATGAAATGGTCCAGAAAATCTTTGAACACTCTGTTCATCATGACAATGATGGAAGAGTGTGCATTCATTAATCCAAAGGACATTACAAAGAACTAAAAATGTCCATGCCGAGAACGGAATGCGGTTTGTGGACCATCTGATTAACAGATTCTCAACTGATGGTAGCCTGAAAGAAGATCAATCATTGAAAACACCGTACTTCCACTAAATTGATCTAACAAATCATCTATTTGCAGTAAGGGATACCTGTTCTTGATAGTCACCTTATTCAGTTCCCTATAATCGATGCACAATCTCATTGATCCATCCTTCTTCTTTACAAACAACACTGGAGCACCCCAAGGCAAAGAACTTGGCCTAATAAATGCATACTGCAACAACTCATCCATTTATATACGCAACTCTTCCAGCTTATTCGGGGCCATACTGTATGGTGTCTTAATAATAGGGCAAGTACCCGACTCCAAATCTATCACAAACTCCACATCTCTCTCTTAGGCGGAAGACTAGGAAGAGTGACTGGGAAGACAATAGGAAACTCTCGCACTATAGGAATATCCTCGACACGCTGTAAACAGCTATTGGTTTCCAAAACAGAAACCAAGAAAAGCAAAACAATCAAAATTCAAAAGTTTCTAAGCACATACCACAGAAATAATCGTGGAATCCTGGCGAGGAAATCCATAAACAATCCTTGGGTGTCCGTTGTACATCTCAAAGTCCAATTGCTTAACCTTACATTGGATAATCACATCATATCTAGACAACCTGTCCATGCTTAAGAACATATCAAATCATCTAGATCTAGTAACATCAAATCAGCAAAAGCTACAAAATCACCTAGAAGAATCAGACAACTCTGGATACCTTGGTCTGACATCACCAAATCACTGGAAGGAAACTTAACGTGAAACGAATCACCAATTAAATCGATAGTCTGATGATGATGCTCTACGAAATTCCTAGCCACGAACAAGATGGTAGCACCTGAATTAAAAAGAATGCGTGCCCAATGACACTTTACCTTAAATTTCCATATAAAGTCCCATACGTAACTAGACGAGCGAACATCGAAACTAAAGCTAAAAGTTAGAAACTAGATTAGAATCTAACCTGAGATCACTTAGGTGGATGTCTACGTTTCCTCCATAGTCACCATACTTATCGTGCCTTTCCCTTTATCCAAATGCTGTAGCGGCAACAATGCTTGAAGTGGAACTAACTATTGCAAGGGCTGAGACTGCAGGCATCTTGACTTAAAATGTCCATTCTGTCCACACTGGAGGAATACCTTCTCCTTACCCCAAAAATGGGCTGCATCATGATTCTTTTCTTACATGAAGTACAAACCAAATCTCCTTTGGGAGTGCTCTGAATAGAATGCACTTGCTGTTGCTTCTGAGTTTGAAATAACTTTCAAACGGATGGCCCGACCGGCCACAAAAATGGCATACCTCCTGGATTCTTTTCTTCAAAGCGGGACAAGACTCCAGAGATTTCTTACCATCAACGAACTTCCTCTCATCTGCATTCCTTGATTCTTCGCATTATTAATATCTCCATCTTTAAGAGCTTCTTCCACAGTCTCAGTATAGTTTTCTGATCCAAAATTGCTAGCCAGCAGCTGGATATCACTCCTAAGACCACCCAGAAATCACTTCACTCTGCTTGCTTTAAAATAAAAAAAAATTTGGGGCAAACCAGCTCAACTTACTGAACTATACCTAATGTTCACTGACCGAGAGTTGTCTCTGTTTCAAATGCAGGAAGTTGTTCATCAAACGGTCTTGCTCGACCGATGACAGAAACTTCCTAAATAGCAACTCCTTGAAAGATTCCAACGAGCATCCATCTATGAGGTTCTCCTTCTCTCTCAACCACCAGCTCTTTGCAAGACCCTTAAGCTGGTAAGCGGCGACCATCACTCTCTGGTCCACTGAAATTCCTGAATACGAGAGCATCACCTCGATCGCGATAATCCAATCATCCAACCCCATGAAGTCAGCTTTACCATCATAGGTAGGAGGTCCTAGTCGCTGAAAATGCGAGTTAAAATTCATCTCTGGTGGCAGTTGAACTTGAGGCACCAAAGGAGTAGGAGGAATGAGAACAAATTGACCCACAAAAGGGTTCTAGAATCTCGACTGCTTCCCCGAAACTATAGCCAACAGTTCCTAGATCTGCGATTGCATCTCCACCATCTGCCTAGACAGAGCCTCATTGCTCTACCGCTGTCCCTCAATCACTGCCTCACTCTATGCACCAGATGACTCGCTCTCAGACTGGGGAGTAAACCTTATCGCAACACGCTTAGGCGACATCCTAAGAATAGAACGAACAACCAAAAAAAACATAGCTTAACCGCTAGAACTACACAATTCTTTTCCGACCATACATGCTTAGAAACTTGCTCATGCTGCTAACTTGCTTTAGGATATTCATAATGATGTCATTCTTAACATAGGATAATATACTGTCATCCTATTGACTCATATGCATAACCATGAATGCATGAATTCTTATTCTTTTTCTTTAAAACCATGCGGGTACGTATATCATCATGTAGATCTTTAGCTTGGCATGTGTGCTAATGCTATATTATGTTATGCTTGTTGTGGTATACAATTTAATAAAGGCCTTAATATATGTTATGAGTGGAATACACATGAAATATTAAGCATCTGATACTACATAATATCGCATATAATGAAAAAACAAAAATCTAAATTGCATTCATGTGATGATTGTTATGCATCCCATACTACATAATAGTCACATGCTGCTTCCTATTAGGATCCTTATACAAACACATATAAAGCATACCCTTTTACATAATATACCTCGTATACTTCTTGTCAAGCTCATGAGTGTATTGTTCATACTTCAGCGAAGACGTACTGATTACACATCAGTGCGTGTATGAAATGGAACAAGACAATCAAAAACTTACCCGAAATAGTCGTTCGACCAATTATCAAACAACGTAACCCTATGATACCAACTGTCATATCCTGCATTTTCTCCGCAATTTTTCAATATATCAGAGTAAGAGAAAACACGTGTCATGATGCCATGCCATCAAGTGGATAACTCCAGGCGCTCAGGCGAGAACCCGAACCTAACACTTTATAAGAAACCCTCAAGTTTATTATGAGGAAAACTGTAATTTAAGTTAAGTTTAAATGTCTATATCCCTCCGCTTAGTGGATCAACTAGTACATAAGTGAAAATATGAATATATGCTGCGAAATACTTCATTCATCTTGATTAATATCCTACATGAGCATAAACATCCAAATAGGATAACTCATGATATGCATATCTCTAGATTTAATATAAATATAAAATAGCTTTTACGTACCTTATAATTTAGTGACTTTGGTTTTAAACAATGCAATGAATGAGATAGTCCAAATGTTACTTTTATATATTTTAAAAGCAACTAACAGACAATCCTAGCATAAAACCTTCTCAGAGAGCAAGTATAACCAACAATTCAATCAGAAATTGACTTAGCAGCTAACAAGTACTTAACAATATAAAATATCATGTGGGCATAACAACCTGACACGAATCCACCAAAAATAACATGTATGTCTGAACTAAATGACAAAACAACTACACACCCTCATAATGGTGAAGAAAATAAAACTGCAATAGCTGAAGAACACCAATAACCACCAACCCTTACCGCTTAACCGGCTACTGCTCCAAACCTCAGGCATTCCAAAGAAAAGAATACCTCATCAAGAATATACAAGTGGCATATAAAATCATCAATAGATAATAATCAAAAGAAAGCAAAAGGGGTTACCAACCCCAACTACAGGAATCACTGACAAACCTCAGCTAATAAGTCAAACTATAACAATAAAGGTAGAATTCTCAACAGTAGAGTAAGAGAAGATGCACCTTGTGCAAAATTAAGCCATGCTTCGATAAAATCTACAAATGTAAGCATCCAACATATGTCTATTCAATAGGAAGAAAAGAGACTAAATAGCTCTAAACAAGTGAATCATTAACACCGATAAAAAAAATAGATCTGAGTTAGTGCCCACATTGTCCAACACGTACTAACAGACCCAACATCTTCAAAAGGTACTGAGGTAGTGGCCATAATGTCCAACAAAACCTGATAATCCAAACATCTCACAAAAAGGCACTGTGATGAGTGCCACAATGTCCAACACAACCCAACAGTCCAAGAGAAAACACCATAAGAAAATCCCACCAATTGCAATGATTCACGAGATGACACTAGGTTGGTTGTCCTTTATCCACTGCCAATCATGGGCCACACCTAAACCTACATAAACACCTATAAAAACCCAACCAAAACACTAGGCTCCTCCAATGGCAAGAGGGAAGAAAAATCCCAAAATCCACGCTAAGCCCTGAACTCGACGAATTGGCTCAATTCAGAGAGAAAACTAAGTCCATACAGATTCATCGAGTGTACTCGATGAATACAGTAGACATTCGACGAATTTTACTTAGCAAAGTTAGTTAATTTACTGATACTTGATGATTCAGTTAATATAACATTGATACTCGACAAATCGGTGAAATTACCTAAGTACACTTGAAATTCGTCGAGTATATTCGATGAATCTGGAGTTCACTCAACACTCTCAATGCGAAAACAGTCTAACTCAACGCTTTAACATAACTCAGTGTACTTTAATTTACTCAATGACTTCACTCGACACCTAGCTAGATTCACTCAACGTAGTCGATGCCAAGGAAGAAACACTCAAGCAATCAACGCCATTTGGTTCACTCGATGCTATCGATGCCAAACTGACAATACTTGACGAATTCGTCGAGATTACACGACGATTTTGACTTAGTCTCATAGACTACTCAACCCTCTCAACGCCAAGTGAACTACACTCAACGCCACGGTCGATTTTCGATAAATTCGTCGTGAATACTCGAAGAATTTGCCTTAATCACAAGGATCACTCAATGCTAAGACTGATTCAGTTACCGCAATCAACGCCAAAGATAAACTCAATGCCAAAGGCTAATACTCAATGAATTTGTCGAGATTTCTCGACGAATCTGACTCCACTCATCGTCTATACTATTCGACGAATTAGACTTCATCCAAAGACCCATACTTGACAAATTTCATTCAGTCTAACTCAACCATACTCGATGAATCATAAACCTAAGCTAGAGGTCTTGTTCATCGAATTTATCTTTACTAAGACTGTCATATTCGACGAAATTACCTTAGAATAATTGTCCTAACTGTCATACACATGACGGGTTGACCTAAACTAGCAGTCATATACGATGAATTCTTGTTTTACATGGCTGGAAATCCTATACTACTAAGTAGACCGAACATGGCTGATCCCTACACAACTCCTAATTCTAAGGAGGGAATGACAACAACAAAGAACACACGAAAAAAGACTTGGCAAGGAGAAGAAATCACCACTTGCCTCTATCTCTAGAAATCCGTCCACACAAGCTCCCTTTCTCACGGATCCGGCCACAAAAACACCTTGGCTACACTTCCTGAAACTTTTCGAGGAAAAAGGGGGTCAAAATGAATAACTTAACGTTAAAAATTCCAAGAAATGTAAACAAATTCACCGCACACACACAGATCTCGGCGAGAGCAATCCGAATCTACCTTCCGATGATGATTTCGAGCACCAGAGCTCCTTCAATCGACGACCGGAAGCCTAACAATGTCCGTCATTTCACTCTTTCACAAAACAGTTCGACGGCTAATGAAGAAGACGATGAATAAGGTTCTATCTAAATCGTAATGGTATTTATACTTATAATGTTTAAATCAAATAATATAATATATTATTATTACACTAAACGTCCAAACGACCGGAAATTCTTAACCAACCCGGATTTCCATGAAATTCGCACCGAAACTAAACATCGATGCTACGAATCCAACAACGAAGTCGAAATAAAAATCTGACAAACTAAACTAGAGTAAAAACTCACCAAAGTTAAAACACCAAATATCACAAAAAGGCTCCACCGAGTTCCAAAACAAACCCGGCTCGCGAGAGTAATCTCAAATACACACTAGAAATTTGCCAAGCTAATATTCTAAGACAAAACCTCAGGTTCCAAATGAGAAAAAGTCACGCTCCAGCAACGGTACCCATACACTACACGTCAACGTAACGCCCTAATGTCAATAAGACGCTCCTAAAGGAATTAAAACAACATCAAAAAATCAGGGGAGTTACAGCTATATACATCAAAGTATGTCACCTTGGAGTGCACTGGTCCTCTTTGTGATAAAGAAAGAAGGAAGCTTGCGTCTATGTATTGACTACCTAAAACTAAATAAGCTGACATAGAAGAACAAGTATCCGATTTTGAGAATCGATAATTTGCTTGATCATCTGGTTGGATCAATTGTTTATTTGATGTCTGGCTATTATAAGTTGAGGATCAAGGAAACTGATATTCCCAAGACAGCATTTGGTACATCTTATGGAAACTATGAGTTCAATGTGATGTTGTTTGGGCTAATAAATGTATCTTTTATATTCATCGATCTGATGCACAGGACCTTATGGGAGTATTTTGATAGATTTGTGATTGTATTTATAGATTAGATATTGGTACACCCTTAGTCAGAAGAGGATCATATGAATCTTTTGAGGTTTGTTTTGCATACCTTGAGGAGGAATCGACACTATGCAAAGTTATATAAGTATGAGTTTTCAATATTGTCGGCGGCTTTTCTTAGTCATTTTGTTAGTTGAGTGGTTATTATTGTGGATCCGGCAAAGAAAGTTGTGATATAGGAGTGGCCTGTGCTTACTACTGTGGCGAAAGTTAAGTGCTTTCTTTGACTTGCTGGCTACTACAGGCACTTCATAGAAAATTTTTTGTGGATAGCTCTACCTCTCACTACCTTAACAAGTAAGGATCAGAAGTTCGTTTTATAATCAGAGTGCATGCGAGCTTTTGAAGAATATAAGAGTTGTTTGACAACGATGCCTATTGTTGGGAATATTGACATTTAATGTTCCTTGAATTTGAAGAGGGATCAATATCAATGCTAAGTGCATAATTGTATTTGATGTATGTTCAAGTTAAATATTTGCAGGTTGTCTACTATACCATGATTAGACTGGATTTCAGGGTCACAATTCTAATTGGAGTCAAGATAGGATGCTGGCAAAGCAAAAATCTTGCTAAGTCCAGAAGCATTGAGTAAAGGAAGCTCACTCAACTCCTACTCAACAAGAAATCTATCTAAGGGCAGTAGCGTTGAGTGAAGGAAGTTCACTCAATGCCTCAATCAGTTAGACTAGTTTCTGGACAGGAAGAAAATCCATAAAATCCAGAAGCGTTGAGTGAACTAAAATCATTCAACACCAGAAGAGGAAAATCATTGATAGAAGCTTAAGCAGTCAAAGCCTTAGAGGAACAGACATGATATCTGTCTAAGGACAGAAGCGTTGAGTGAAGGCAGTCCACTGAATGCCTACCCAACAAAAAATCTATCTAAGTATAGAAGCATTGAGTGAAGGCATTTCACTCAATACCTACTCAACAGAGAAAATTTAACTAATTACAGAAGGATTGAGTGAAGACAAGCCACTCAACGCCTCATTAAGAAGCTAGACAAAGGCAAAAAGCATTGAGTGAAGAAGCTGCACTCGAATCCAGAATATAGAGAAAATTCAACTATGTACAGAAGCATTGAGTGATGAAGGCTCACTCAATTCCTATTCCGTTAGACAGTATAATTTAAGATGCGTTGAGTGATGAAGGCTCACTAAATGCCTAAACAGTTATATTATAAGTGTATATATGCATTGAGCGATGAAGGTTCACTCAATGTCTGAAGGTGCAAAATTCTACTAAGTGTTTTTGCATTGAGTGACAAGACTTCAATAAATGGCTATACAGATTGTCTACAAAGTGCTAAGTCCACAGGAGATGAGTCATGCTGACGTAAGTAAAAATTCAGATATCGTGGGTTTTGCATGCTTGAAGATAAAAGGTGCAAATTGTTGATGCACGAAATACGAAAGGGAAACGGGCACCACCAGCTAACCATTCAAGCACTGGGGAAAGAATAGGGAAAAGACTGTCGGGTAGTCGGTTACTAGCGGCTAGGAATGGCGGATAAGACTGGATAGAGAAAAGAGAGAAAGGGCCGATATCAGTGGCAACACCAGAGTTCGCCCGCCGCGGCCTGAATGCCTCTCCTGCGAAGGACTTTCCTTTTATGAACGGGAAAACGGTTACAACGGTTAACCTACTGAGACCGAGCAGACAGGATACCCTCCTGAGAAGGATTTCGAATCCGCTGCCACAGGCGGCAAGCTTGGGGATTCGAACTTTGTCCTCTGAAAGGTACTGTTCACGCCTATTTATAGGCTCGGGGGGCTGCCCAAACGGGCAGGTCTAAAATTACCGGCTGCCCGGGGTACAGGAGAACCGGGCAGCGGTAACGGGAAACAACCAAGAAAGAATAGAGGGCAGAGGAAAGGCCGCGTGGCCTGGCGGGCTTCCTCTGGCGAGTTGAGAGTCCTGGCCTCTGGACAGGCTGATCTGAACTCCCTCTGACGGCGACTTGGGATACAGGTCGCGTGGCTTGGACAAGGACAGGCCGACCCTTAGATGATGGCTGGACTGGAACTGGCGGCGGCCTGACAGAGAGGCAGGCCGACTTACCTGACAACAAGCCGGTTTGCTGAGAATTGTGGCTAGAAAGAACAAGCCGCCCGGACCTGAAAACCTGGAGAACTAGTCGCAGATTCTGGGTTAACATAATCCCCGAACATTTTTAAGTTTCTGAAAAACTTCGAAAATGTAGAACTAAGTCGGAGACCGCGACTGCCATTAATGCTCCTGCGTCTATAAAAGGCTGAGGGCCCTGCCAATTCGTCAAGATTTCTGTCAAGCCACGGGTCACTATTCGCCACTTGCGGTTAGAATCCTCCAAGCCGACAGGGACTTCTACAAGATGGATGTCATGTCCTCGATGCTAGTTCCCGAAAAGAAGTCGTCTGGGTCGAAAAAGAGGAGCAAGAAAATGGACAGTTCAGACCAACAGCCTGAGAAGAAAACTGAGAAGCCAATCACCCCGGCGGCTTCTGATTCTTGAAAGAAACTGATGGAAGCCGTCGCGGAATCCTCGCAGGCTGCGACCAAAGTCAAAACGATTTCCAAATCTGCTCTCCCGCAAGCCGGAACAACCAAATCCTTCGACATTACCTACTCGCCATCAGGTGAACCCCTCTTGAAGATCGCCAGGGAGGAGGAGAAGAGTGTCGACTCTTCCAAACCGCGTGAGTTGCCCACATCTACTGACTTAATTATCGTTGATGAGGATGACTCAGAGAAGCTACTGGATGCTGAGCAGTCTTTGACTGAGAAGAGAAAGCGGACAGAGAAAATAGTCGGCCACTTGAAGGGACATAAGAAAAAGGATGAGAACCTTGAGGAAAGGATGACGAAGAAAGAGCGGAAGATGCTGGTTGATAACCGTAATGTTTCTGTGAAGACTGGAGCGGCTAGTGTCCAGTATAAGCCGCGAGAGAAGGAAGTATCTGAGAGTTCGTCGACTCCATCCCCCAAGCCGAATGAGCCAGAGAGCACGCCAGCTGTTAGCGAATCTCTGAGAGACATCTTGAAGGGGATGGAGAAATTCCAGCAGCAGGACAAGTTATTGGCAACTTCGCCGGCTTCTGAAGAGGTCACCGACGTTGATGGCAAAGTTACAGGAGAGAAGCTTTGCAAACCGACTCCTGCGGTTTCAGAAGGGGTTGAAAAATTAAAACTCAGAGAGAAGATAAAGGAGATGGAGTTAATCGCCGGGAAGCAGGTGGAGACTACATTTCCCGCCCTGCAAGATAAACACGAAGAAGTTAAGCGTATTGTAAAATTCTACAAGCCGCGGTCACAGAAGAAGGGAGCGGACACAATTTTTAATTCGCCGGCAAGCTTCTTCCTGACCACGGCACAGCTGAAAAGCAAAGCTAAGGAGACCGCACGGCTATGGAAAGAAAAGCTAAAGCGAATAGACTCTGAAAGGTTTAGGCGACCAGCAGATAGACTTTATACTGCGGCTTTTGAAGGAGAGATAACCACGAGTTTTGTTCTCATTCTAACGAGATCTTTTAAAAGGTGCCAGTCATGTTACTGAATCTAACCGCTTATTTATTCGCTGCAGGTGCACCTGAAACTGCCATCAAGCCGGGCGATCTAATGACTTTCTTACCTCCACTAATTCCACCGCTACCTCCAAGTATCCGTTACCAAAGGACGACCGAATTCGAGGAGGAGGTCGCCGCCTTGTAGGCTAGAGTAAGGGAGCATGCCGAGGCCCTTCGAGCCAAGGAAGAAGAGTGGCGGATTCAAGAAGAAAATTAGCGGTCTATGCTGGAGGCCGCTGAGAAGAGAACTCAAGAAGTGCTGGAGGACTTGGAGCAGGAGAGAGGAATGATGCGGTCTGAGCTGGAGATCGCAGAGAAAAGGTCACAGGAGGCACTGGCCAACTTGGATTTGGCGAGAGGAACGATGAAGACTACGCTGGAGACTGCTGACAAAAGGGTGCAGGAGGCACTGGCCAGCGCGGACATGGAGAGAGCGGCAAAGCGGACTGCGCTGGAGGCCGCTGACAAAAGGATGCAGGAAGCCCTGGCCAGCTGGGAGGAGGAGAAGATAACGATGTGAACTGCGCTGGAGGCCGCCGAGAAAAGAACACAGGAGGCGCTGGCCAACATGGAGAAGGAGAAGACAGAGAAACTTGACATGCAAGCTTTAGTTCTGATGGCTGGCTGGATTGAGAGGGAAAGGGCGGACATCGCTCGACTTGAGGAGGAAAGGGATAAGGATCAACTAGAGGAGGCCAGCAGAGCTTTGCGACCTGCTGGGACGACCACTGAGCAGTAGCAACTACCAAACCGCCATCTTCCGGAGAGTCTTCAGACTCACCAGTAGTCGCGGCGGTTAGGCAGGTCGCTGCTTCTGGTGACCCGGGAGATCGCTCTCTACCGCTGGTTCCATTTGCCCGCGTAGAGCATGATACCTCGCGGGTTCATCGGACTCTGCACTCCATCCACAACCTTGTCAGTCAAGTGTATGTCCAGCTTGTACAGGCCGGAGACCATGTCACGCGAGTTGGTCGAGAAGCTGTAGAGAGTGGAGAGAGATAATTATAAGAACTCTATTTGGCTTTGTAATAAGCATAAACTCGTGATGCCGGACAGTCTGATTGTTGTGAACAATTGTTGTATATTTGATTGTATGTTACTGCGAATTGCTTGTGGCTCTGTGCGGTTTGAATATTATAGATGCTATATTTTTGCTTTGCGAATTTTGCTAAGTACAGGAACTTGGCCGCGCGAAATGTCGAACTATTCTGCGGTTTGAATACTTTCTCTTGCAGGTTAGGTCGTGCGGCTAGACAACAAACCGTGATTTGACAACCATCACTATAGCTGTGTAAAAAATCTATAAAAGGAGATGATCTCGGAGACTTTGGCACGAAAGATTAGGATGCGAGCTAAAGTAATGTCGATGCGGTCTGAAAAAACTTCTGCCGTCAGGACCGATGCGGCTTCTGCCTTCCATTCAGCAGACTACAAAGAAGGTCGGCTTACTCAAGCCAAGCTAGATAGCTTTGTAGAGAAGTACATGAAAGACAGCCCGCTGCTCGCGCGGCTTCCTCTTCCTCACAAATGAATCAACACCTCTGCAGCCAGCCAGATCGCCAATCCTGTCAATCATTTTGACTGCGACTTCCGCTTCCCCGTGCTGATGGAAGCCGTAGCGGTCTTCGACCACTATGGAGTAGTGCCAGGACAGCTGCCGCTGAATTCCATTGCGGCTATCTACAGCTTCATCTCCTACTTGAGGTCGGAGAGAGTTCGCTTCTCGATAAAGCTGTTCAGAGAATTATTTTCCATCCGGTCTATTCTGGACTCTGGAACAAAGATCTTCAGAGGGCATCTGTACTTCGGCTGCCAGGGGCTGATGTTCGTCAACTTGGCGAACAAAATCCCGAATTTGTCAGAGAGGTACCTGATCTTCGAGGGCCAACTCAGACTCCTGCCGGTCCATCCGCAGGTTCGCAACGAAGCCGCTTTTGGCAGCACCGGACTGGACGGCTTGGAGAAGGATATCTTCGACTTCTTCAAGGGCGAGCGGCTAGACATCGTCCACTACCTCCAGATGCTCCCAACTTTGGAGGATGTTCATGCAGAGGACAGTAAGTATCAGCCAATCGAACTGCTCAGCTAGCCGCGCGGCTTGCCATCTTACTTGTTAAATTTGCCTTGCAACTGTCGTTGCGGTCCCACTGAACAAGCCGCTAACTCTTGGCGGCCTAACCCTTACACAGAGGGAGAAAAGGTCCAAGAGGGTCAGGCTAGAGCGGGCTGAAGAGGAAGGAGCATCGGACTCCTCCAGCGACTTCACGCTGCATGGTATGCGCAGCTGTTTGAAGGATCTCCACGGCAACCCCACCATGCAGTGGAGTGCCGACGGCGAATCAGTCAAAGTTTCCACCGCCCTCCCTAACTGGGGGAAGGAAACGATAAGCCGTCATGCCTCCATGGCTTTTGCGGCTTTGTATGGTAGGCGAAACCTGAAAGCGCTAAAAAAGAAACCAGAAGAGCACTTCTCGCGCTTTGCCGCGCAGGTCGGCACGAGAAGCTTCATGGCTAACCACTATATGGGCCTGACCCATAGGCGGTTAGTCGCAAGTCAAGGCGACCTGAAGAGGCAACTCGCCGAAAAGGATAAAGAAAATTCACGCTTGAAGGAACTGAATGCGGTAAGATACTACCTGATTTTTGCGGCTTCATTTATCAAGCCGCTCGGACTGACCTTTTTTCTTCCTTTGCAGAAAATGTATGATCCGGCCAACTCGGCCTTCCAGGACACGGTCTTTCCGCAGCTTGTCCAAGGAATCGACGGAGCGTTGAAACGCCTTCGAGATCGCGGCGGCCTCGCCCCGGGATTCACCGACTTCACCTGCGCCGACCTGTATCCACCCTTGAAGAAAAGGGTGGCCGCGGTTTATCGAGCGCTGAAGGGCAAGGAGAAGTTCGATGGAGAGGGCGAGGGCAAGGCAGAAAATGAAGAGGAGTACAGCGAAGGAAGCAGGAGCGAGACCGCTTCTTCAGAAACCGATGGTCAAGCGTTTGAGACCACACGGGTTGAAGCAGTTAGGTCAGAGACCGGGGAGTCCGGTAGTTCGCACATGTCTTCGTCCGACAGCGGCGAATACTCGCCATCCGAGGTCGATGTCGATGGTTAATCGGAATCCAGCGCTCCTGCGTCTAAAAGACTAAAGCCGGATAGCTAGGACAAAATACTTGTAATAATTTTCTCTCTTTGAGACCAGCGGTATGATTTTGTAAACTGCGTGGTCTACCTTTTGTACTTGACAGTAAAAATGAAAACATTTTACCTTTTGTGAAAATCCATTGTACTGCAATTTTACTTACTTGCTTATATATGCTGCTTTATCTTTCTTACTCGTTTCCGACTTAAGAAATCTAATTGATGACTTCGCCGAATAATAAGTACCTCTGTTTCGGTTAAACTCGGATAGACTACAAGTAGCAAAGTATATTAGTCGTCTTCAAGTTTATAACAATCCGATTACCCTTGAAAGTATTTAGAGCCATAACCCGGGCGGTCAGGAAAGTATTCGCCAAGAAGGTAAAGCAGTTCTGCTGTTGCCGTCTATCATTTATATGCAATGTGAGGTCGCACGACTAATATAGTTGATTACCGATAGGCCATAGTTTAATTGGAGATCAAAAAGGTATATAACGATCAATAAGCTGCTCGGCTAAGTAAATAGACTGATAAGAAACTTTAATAATCAAGCTGTTTTTGGCAGCCTGTCCGAACATTAATATAGACCACGCTTCCAATATGAAAATTACTCAAGGGTAGAGATAAATACCATAAGCTGGCAGACTAGAAACATCTGACAGAATCAAGTCGGCCGAATTCCTGAGTTTATTTGTAATAAACCGGCAGAGATGCCATTACTTGTTAAAAGAAACCGGAATATGTAACCGCACAGTCTGCGCACTATGTAATGTAAATTGACTAGACTGTAAGACCGTGAGACGGTGGATAAGCTGGAACGAATAATTGCGAGGTCTATGAACTGATCAACATAACAATAATAATATATGAAAATAATAATTTATCTACCACCGTAATTTGCAGGTTGAAAGGATAACAAAAATTCTGCCTGCACTGTCTTACAACATAAACCAAGAGTCACAACTCTCCTAAAGAAGATCTCATTTTAGCTCATCTACGAATGATTCGAGCAGGGCTTATATCGGCGACTGATGTCGTGCGGGATTTATATCTGCAACTGATGTCATGCGGGATTGCGACAACACATCTGCGACTGATGTCGTGCGGGATGTGGAGGGCCAAAAAAGTAATATTGTTTTTGTTATAAGTAAATGCCAACATACGTATGTCAATGTTAAATGTAAAGCTAAGAAGTAGAATTCAGAGGGCATATGAATGCTTATTTCTAGTGGAAAGCTTAGTAAAAGGACATGGGCTTGAAGCCTGATTGAACCCAATTGTCGACGATTGTTGAGAGATATTTGTGAAGCTGGATGCTGGTGAGGACTGATTTGCTGCTATATCTATTACAACTGTCATTATCAAAAGAAAAGAAACAAATGCAAGAAACTCCAAACACATGGGAGATACACGAAATATATAAACGAAAGACAAACAAGATACTACCGCTTCAAACACTTCCACTATCTAACAACAGAATCTTCATTTGCAACATCAGCTTTATCAGTGGAAAATGTACTGAAGGATCATAGGACAACATAGTCTTGTAATTTCCCTGCCTTTGCGAATTGACCTGCTAGTTTCCGGAGAGCCCGACCATCTTCTGTGTTGTGACCAATATCCTTATGATATTTACAAAAAAAGTTCTTCATGTCGATGTTCAATCTTTGATTTCATACGTCGAGGCTTTTTAAATTCTTTCATACTAGTGAGAACCGGCAGACGATCTTCCATAGAAATTTTGAACTTGACATACCTGTCTGAGTACCTTTCATACTTGAGTGTTTTAGGATCAAAAGACATGATAGGGCAAGCTTCTACAAACTCTGATGATTTATCCTGTTGTGGAAGTTCCAAAGCGTCTTGGGAAGAACCGGGTTGATGACAAGAATTTTTCTGATGTTCCCTAGCCATCTGATTCAAGAAAGATATATAGTTGGCGTTTGCTGTTTCCCCTATTATGAACCGATTAGCTATTTTAATAAGATCTCCATAAGTCGTTGGCTCCTTTATGGTAACTTTAAATTTGAGAGGACCTTCTCGAAGTCCACTTATCAAGGCATTTTTCTAAAAGTCTTGATGAACGTTAACGATATCGAGCGTTTCCTTTTGAAACCGATCAACGAAATGAGCAGTAGGCTCATCAACTTCCTGCTTGATTTGGAAAAGAGCTACTGGGTTTCTCTTCCGCTTCCTGAAGGTATCAGATCTCAAAAGGAACTGTTTTTGAAAATCCCCAAAGAAAGTGATAGCCTGAGAAGGTAAACCATGAAACCATTCCTGAGCAAGACCGTCGAAGGTCATTAGAAAAAGCTTACACTTGATTCCACCCGACATGGCTTTTTAAAGAAACAGCCGCTTCAAATGCTTATAGATGTGAAACTGAATCACTAATCCCAGAATAGCGTGACAAGCAAGGCTCTCTGAAATCATCAGCAACGGTATCCCAGCGAATTCGATCAATGAACGGAAAAGAAACTTCCTCTTCCCTCTCTAAGAGATCCCGAGTAGATGATAAGAAATTACTGTCATTCCTCGGGAGATTCATTGCAAATAATAGATGACAACAAACACGTTTTTAGAGACCGCCGAACGGCTATAGTTTGACCGAGCGGATAGAATGGCACGCGGTTACTGAACAGGTTAACCGCCCTTGCCGCTGCTTGCTAGACAAGCCGCTAAGCTCTAGCGGTCGAGCGGTCTGACAATATCTAGCCGCAGATTTTCATCGGCCAACTGAGATCTGAAGGTCGCGTGTTAACTATTGATGCACGAAATGCGAAAGGGAAACGGGCACCACCAGCTAACCGTTCGAGCACAAGGGAAAGAATAGGGAAAATACTATCGGCTAATCGGTTACTAGCGGCTAGGAATTGCGGATAAGACCGGATAGATAAAAGAGAGAAAGGACCGCTATCAGCGGCAACACCAGAGTTCGCCCGTCGCGGCCTGAATGCCTCTCCTGTGGCGGACTTTCCTTTCATGAATGGGAAAACGGTTACAACGGTTAGCCTAGTGAGACCGAGCGGACAGGATACCCGCCAGAGAAGGATTTCGAATCCGCTGCCATATGCGGCAAGCTTGGGGATTCGAACTCTGTCCTCTGAAAGGTACTGTTCATGCCTATTTATAGGCTTGGGGGCCTACCCAAATGGGCAGGGATAAAATTACCGGCTGCCCGGGGTACATGAGAATCGGGCAGCGGTGACGGGAAACAACCAAGAAAGAATAGAGGGCAGAGGAAAGGCCGCGCGGCCTGGCGGGCTTCCTCTGGCGAGTTGAGAGTCCTGGCCTCTGGACGGGCTGATCTGAACTCCCTTTGACGGGGACCTGGGACACAGGTCGCGTGGCTTGGACAAGGACAGGCCGACCCTTAGATGATGGCTGGACTGGAACTGGCCACGGCTTGTGTAACGCCCCCGAATTTTCGATGATTTATTTTAAATCCTTTTTCGGCGTTACGTTGACGTTTTCCGTCTCGAGCCGTTGTTAGAGTACCTCGTTAGGTGTTCTTAGAGGTTTAGCCTGTTTGCGGGTTTCCCCAGCTAGCCGGTGTCTGTTTTGGAGACCCGGTTGAGCCTTTCAGGGAATTCTCGTGTTTGGCTTCGGGCGAGGTTAGCTCGAGTGTTGTTCGTCGGAAGTCGTTTTTGACTTCGCCGTTGTGTTCGTAGCCCGGGTATTTAGCTACTGAGCGAGTTTGGTCGAAATCCGAAATCGGTTAATTTTTTTCGCGTCATTCGACGGTTACTCGTTAGCGGTTAGTCATTTTATTTGAGCCCATATGTATATATTTACGCATTTAGTTTGGTGGGTATTGTAGGCGTGTCGGCGTATATATGCTTACAGGTGCGAGTAGGGTTTAGTATATATGCATACTTATATATATGTATGTATATACGTATATATATATTAGTTTTATATATATTAGTTTTATATTAGTTTTATATATATATATATATATGTATAAATATATAGTATACTAATATATATATATATATTAGTTTAGTATATATATATATATATATTAGTTTATATTAAGTATATATGTATATAAATAAATATAAGTTTAAGTTATTAAAATATTTAGGTTATCTTCTCCCCCCCATTCAGCCGACCCCCTGCAACCCGAGCGGAAGAGCGGAAGAAAGGAGGAGGCGGAGGCTTGCGGCTGCTCCGGCCGGCCGATCCGGGCCCAGATCGCCTCCAAATCCCCTTCCGAGGCCAGATCCGAACTCCCCTAGGCGAGATCTTCGTTCCGAGGTAATCTATTTGGGATTTCACCGTAGATTTTTTTCTGAGATCCGGTGTAGTTTTCATTCGTTTTTGTTTTGTTGTTTTGACAAATGTTCCCTCTAGGGTTTGGAAGCTTTGCGTGTTTTTGGGCGTCCGCCATAGCGCCGTTGTGCTGGCGAAATTTTTCGGTGATACGTGCGAGGCAAGTGTTTCTCCCCTTTTCGCCGTTTGGCCTATTTGTCTCTCAATTTTCTTGCTAATTACTCTAATTTCATGCTTTTACGCCACGAATTTGAACGTTCCTAACCCTTATCCCCATTGGAAACCGCGTTAAAAATTTAGGCTTTTACCCTCCCGCTAGTAGATTCCCGTTCTAGGACGGCGTCGCGGTAGATGTTTAGCGTAGGTGTGGGTTAGCCTAGAGTTGAGTTATGATAGGCCTAGGTGTAGGTCTAGGGTTTGGGGTTTTTGCCTAGTTTGCCTATTTGAGGTGTTTAGGTGTAATTGTGCACGCACGGCCTATGGTCGTGCGTCTTTTAAATCGTGCGACCCGATGTCGGTGCTCGTACGCTAGGCTTAGGATCGAGTGAGTGTACCCACTCGCAGCGGCGTTGCGTAATCGCAACGACTAATCCCTTAGCATTGATTTCTCCCCGAGTGTTTTGCTCGTGTATCGAGAGTCCCTTGTCGGCTGTTACCTTTCGAAGGCCGAATCGTGGGTTGTGGTCAGTAGTGGTGGTGGATGGCTCTTTTAGGGGTTGTGTGGCGTGATGTAGCCTTGACCACACTCTTTACCTTGACCCGAGTAGTTTTCTGGGCAAGTGAGTGATGGGTCTTTTGTGCCTTCACGTGTCAACCCTTGAGCAATTTGTTGACTCGGAATTAGTGGTTGGGCGATTTGGAACGCTTTCAACCTGATTCCAAGTTTCTTGTTTTTGCTACTGCCGCCTCTCACAGTTTAGGATGTTAGGCGTTTCTTCCGTAGGTGTTGCAGCATTTTGGCATCATGGCCATGTTGACTCTGCAGGTTGTTAGGCAGAGTAGTTGCTGTTTACCCGCACCTGGTGCAGGTTTGCTTTTCGCCCTTCCTTGGGCATTGTTGTTCTACTCTAGTTGTACTCTCTTTACTTCACTTTACCTGCTTTTACCTTACTTTTCTTTTTAGCACTTGCATTCCTTTTTCCTTGCTCTGAGGTGTTCTACTTTTCTGAATGCCTCAGGTTCAGGACAGTAGCCAGTAGGTGGCTTGCTGTGGTGCTGTTGGAGGTTTCCTTTCTGTTGGCTGTTGAGACTCTCTTGAGTCATAGTGAGGTAGTTTTACTGTCTTCCTACAGACTTGTGTACTTGCCAGTGGGTTATTGTCGTATGTGACGCCCCTGGTAGTTTTTTTACCTTTGCACTGGATATGTCTACTTTTACTGCTACCCTGTTTTTTTGGGGACTTAGTTTACTTGCTCTGGGAAGTTTTATGTTAGGTTGCTAGCTATTTTAAAACTATAAAAGTAAAACCATATTATGTATATAAAGCATGATCAGCATGATTTCTAAAAAGAACTCACTTAGCGTACTTTCTTAATTACGTATAACAAATGATTTTTTTTCTATATATGTATAAATTAAAACTAGAGTTTGGGTTCAGCGTAAGGGTCCTTCGGGATCACTTATGCGCTCATTTAGGATGTTGTCATAAATGAAGTATTTTCCGCTACGTATAAAAAATCAGTTTTGAAACCGTGGACTCCTTGGTCCACCGAGCCGAGGGATACGGCCAATAAATTAATCAAGTTTTTATAATCAATTAAGTCATGATTTGTAAGGATTTGGAGTGTCGCCTGAACGTCGGCAGTTATCCCCTGCTCGACGTGGCATCACAGCGCGTAGATTTTCTCTTACTCTGATTTAAAATATAGTGAGAAAAATGCGGGTTGTGGCAGTTGGTATCAGAGGGAGGTTGCTTGACAATTGGTCGGGCAACCTTCCTTTGTTTGTGTTAGATGTTTAGAGTCATATCATACACACACCGACATGTCATCGGCACGTTTTGGCTGAAGCACGAACACTGCACTACACTCATAAGCATAACATGAAGTATACGGGGCATATTATGTATTTTACGATACATAATATGTGGTTGTATATGGATCCACCATAGGGGCAACATGCGAGGGTTATGTATTATGGGGTGCATAACCTCACCGCATGGATGCGACTAGCACGTTTTCTTTTTAGTTGCATGAGAATGTTATGTATTATGGGATGCATAACATTTTCATGTGTACTCCGCCATGGCATGCACTAGGGCCTTTTTAGAATGCATAGCATAACCATGCATAGCATAACATCGCATAAGCACAACGCGCCAAGCTAAAGACGTGCAGGATGACATGTGTACACACATAATTTTTTTGAGTCAAAAAGAATACAAATTCATGCATTCCCGATCTAGGCACAAGAGTCAGTGATGGTGGTGAACCATCTTAGGCTAAGCATATCATTTCCTTTATTAATAAATGAAATAAATTTCCAGAGCAAATATAGCAGTAGAAGATCATATTTATGTACATATTGTCTGTACCTTTTGTCTACTCCTAGGAGTTTAGCTAAGTTCTAATCGTTTGTTATGTTTTAATTTTCCTTATAGTATGCCGCCGAAGCGTAGAGTGACGAGGTCGACTCCCCAGTCTGAGGGTGAGTCCTCCGGTGCTCAAAGTGATGCGTTGGTGGAAAGCCTGAGGCAGAGTAACGAGGCCTTATCAAGGCAGGTGGTGGAGTTGCAGGCCCAGATGCAGTCCTTTTTATCCGGAGCGGCGGGTCAGACTCCGGGAGTTCAGGACCCCGCCGTGGGTGCAGCTGTTCTAGCCCCTCCTGCCCCCCCTGCTCCTCTCGTGCCTCCAGTGGTGGTGCCCCCCGGGATGGCTTTCATCTCCCAGTTTCAGCGGCTGCGACCTCCTACCTACGATGGTAAGGCGGACTTTATGGTACTGGATGACTGGGTGATCTCCATAGAGGAGATGTTTCACTACTCTGGGATGACTGAGGACCAGAAGGTGATGTTAGCAGCCTATCAGCTGAAGGGGCTAGCAAAGGGCTGGTGGATGCGAGAGAAGGAAGGCATGGTGGGAGGATGTACTTGGGCATCCTTCAAAGAGATCCTGATGAGGAAGTTTCTACCGTCAGTAGAGCGAGACAGGCTGATGAATGACTTTCTTCATCTGAAACAGCGTCAGCTCACCATCAACGAGTACGAGATTGAGTTTAGCAAACTCAGTCGATTTGCTCCGAGTTTGGTGGCTACTGAGGAGGACAGAGCAAAGCGTTTTCTGGGTGGCCTCAGGAGCGATGTCCAGCAGCTTGCGGTTGCTCACGGCGCAATTACTTATGCGGGAGCAGTTGAGGCCGCTTTGAAGGTAGAGGCTATCGAGAACGCGAAGCAGCGCGGACAGCAGGCGAGAAGTGAGAAGAGGAGGTCAGTTGAGGAAAAGGGTCCCCAGGTTCTTGGTGCTGCTTCTGAGAAGAAGAGCAAGGTAGTGTGCAGTTTCTGTGGCCATCCGGGCCACCCAGCTGAGAGGTGCTTCAAGAGGGCAAGGGTCCAGAAGAAGGAGCATGTGCATGCTATCCAGGGTGCTCCTAGGAGGGATGTTCCTTGTCCTGTCTGCAAGCGACCCGGTCACGATGCTGCTCAGTGCTGGTCCAAGGATCGTGTTTGCTACCAGTGTGGCCAGAAGGGCCATATTAAGTCGAGGTGCCCTCAGGTTCAGTCCGCTCTACATGCAGTTCCGCTTCAGGCTTTACTCCCGCCTCAGCCGGTGGACAAGGGTAAAGGGAAGCTGAATGTGGTATCTTCAGCGGAGGCTGAGACTTCGACGCAGGTCATTTCAGGTAAACCCCCCCCCCTCGCTTGGCTTTCTCTTTTGTAGCAGTTTTAGTGTTGCTATTGTTTTGTTAATTGCTTGTGCGTTTAATATTTTGTTTGTGTATAGGGAAATTTAAGGTAAGGAACCGCTGGGCCCGCGTTCTGTTTGACTCAGGTGCTACCCACTCCTTTGTGGCTAGGGCCTTTGTCGAGCGGTGCCAGTGGGTTCTTGATCGTGTTGGTGGTGCCTTTTGCGTCAAGTTCCCCTCGGGTGAATCCGTGATATCAGATCAGGGCATTCTGGACTGCCCTATTTTGTTGGGGGATTATCTGGCCAAGGCTGATCTGAAAGTGTTGGACTTAGAGGATTTCGATGTCATCCTGGGTATGGACTGGTTGTCCCGATATGATGCAGTGATTCAGTGCAGGGGAAAGCGCTTGGATTTCAGAAAGGACAGCGGTCAGCCCGGGAGTGTTTTCGGTGATTTGCGTCGGGACTCTCCGGCGATTGCTGCGGTATGTGCTCAGAGGGTTTTTCCTGCTGGTTGTTTTGCTTGTTTAGTCTCAGTGTTGGGGACTGTTAGCAGTGTGCCGCTGTTGGATGAGATTCCGGTTGCGCGAGAGTTTCCTGACGTGTTTCCTAGCGATCTTCCCGGTCTTCCTCCAGACAGGGATGTGGAGTTCGTGATTGATTTGGAGCCTGGTACGCGTCCGATTGCCAAGGCGCCCTATCGGATGGCCCCGCGAGAGCTGGAAGAGCTTCGTACTCAGCTTGATGAGTTATTGGAGAAGGGCTTCATAAGGCAAAGCTCGTCGCCCTGGGGTGCTCCGGTTCTCTTTGTGAAGAAGAAGGACGGTTCGATGCGCCTTTGTATCGACTATAGAGAGTTGAACAAAGTCACCATCAAGAACAGGTATCCACTGCCCAGAATCGACGATTTATTCGATCAGTTGCGTGGCAGTTCAGTATTTTCGAAGATAGACCTCCGTTCTGGTTACCATCAGCTTAGGATCCGAGAGTCGGATGTTCCACGGACGGCTTTCCGATCGAGGCATGGTCATTTCGAGTTCCTGGTCATGTCTTTTGGGCTGACCAATGCGCCTTCAGCATTTATGGACATGATGAACCGGGTGTTCAAGGACTTTCTGGACAAGTTTGTCGTTGTGTTCATTGACGACGTTCTGATTTATTCTCGGAATGCGGCGGAGCATGATCAGCATTTGCGGTTGGTGTTATCCGCCTTGAGGGATCATCAGTTGTATGCCAAGCTGAGCAAATGCGAGTTCTGGTTGCCTCAGGTTTCCTTCCTGGGTCATGTGGTGAACAAAGATGGTATTTCAGTGGACCCGGAGAAGATCTCAGCAGTGATGGATTGGAGTAGGCCGAGCACACCCAAGGAGATCAGGAGCTTCTTGGGGTTGGCCGGCTATTATAGGAGATTCGTCGAGGGCTTTTCTACCTTGGCAGCGCCCTTGACAAAGCTGACGCAGAAGCATGCGGCATTCGTTTGGAGTGATAAGTGCGAGGAGGCCTTTCTGGAGCTGAAGAGCCGGTTATGTTCTGCCCCTGTGTTGACCCTACCGGCGGAGGGACAGGACTATGATGTTTATGTGGATGCCTCGCATGTCGGGCTCGGTGGCGTGTTGATGCAGGAGGGGAAGGTGATCGCGTATGGGTCACGGCAGTTGAAGACTCACGAGCGAAATTACCCTACGCACGACCTCGAGTTCGCAGCGGTGATTTTTGCCTTGAAGTTGTGGAGACACCTACTCTATGGAGCCCAGTGCAGGATCTTTACCGATCATAAGAGCCTGAAGTACGTGTTCACTCAGAAGGAGCTGAATTTGCGCCAGCGGCGGTGGCTTGAGTATGCTGCTGATTATGATGTGGAGATTCAGTACCATCCGGGCAAGGCCAATGTGGTGGCCGACGCCTTGAGCCGGAAGACGGGGAAAGTCTTCAATCTCACCGCGGATCGTTTTGTGGAGGAGTTTCTATTGATGGATATCACCGCAGGACGCTGTGAGTTGCAGAGCAGTTTGGTAGTGGCAGAGCCGTCATGGATTTCTCTCACCAGATTGCATCAGAAAGAGGATCCGGATTTGTTGCACTTGTACCTCAGAGCTGAGAGGGGAGAGTTGCCAGATTTCTCCATCGACGAGGCGGGTACTTTGAAGTACCGTGGCAGGTTTTGCATCCCCGCAGTTGGAGACATCAGAGTATTGGTTTGCAAAGAGGCTCACGGATCCAGTGTTTCCTACCACCCGGGATCCACGAAGATGTACCATGATCTGAAGCAGATCGCCTGGTGGTATGGGATGAAGGGTGATATAGCTCGTTTTGTCTCGGAGTGTTACACTTGCAGGCGGGTGAAGGCCGACCATGGGAGGCCTGGTGGCAAGCTGGCACCTTTGGAGATCCCGACTTGGAAGTGGGAAAGCATCTCGATGGATTTCATCACAGGCTTACCGAGATCTCCGAGAGGGTTTGATTCTGTTTGGGTGATCGTGGACCGATTGACGAAGTGTGCGCACTTCGTACCTTATAAGATCGATTACTCGATGAAGAAGATTGCTGAGTTGTATTTGGATGAGGTCGTCAGATTGCACGGCGTTCCAGTTAGCATCGTTTCAGATCGAGACTCTCGGTTCACATCGCGTTTCTGGAGGAGTTTGCAGGAGGGTTTGGGCACTGATTTGAGGTATTCCACAGCTTACCATCCGCAGACCAACGGGCAGACCGAGCGTGTGAATCAGATTGTGGAGGATATGATCCGGTGCTATATTCTTGATCATGGAGGTGCATGGGATGAGCGTTTGCGGCTCATGGAATTTGCCTACAACAACAGCTACCAAGAGAGTCTACAGATGGCTCCCTTCGAGGCGTTGTATGGGAGGCGCTGCAGAACCCCTTTGTTTTGGGCTGAGGCCGGTGAGAGGCCTGTTTTGGGTCCTGATGCACTCGAAGAGATGGAGGTTTCCGTGAAACTTATTCGGGAGAAGCTTCGAGTTGCTCAGGAGAGGTATGAGAAGAACGCCAATCGGCGTAGGTCCGATTTAGAGTTTTCAGTGGATGATTTGGTCTTCTTGAAGGTATCTCCGATGGTAGGAGTGAAGAGGTTCGGCAAGAATCGGAAGTTGGATCCGAGATTTGTGGGCCCGTTCAGGAATGTGGAGCGTTTTGGTGTGGCTGCTTATAGGCTGGATCTGCCAGCTAGCTTCCCGGGGGTTCATAATGTCTTTCATGTGAGCCAATTGCGGAAGTGTGTGCGGAGCAGTGGGCAAGTCTTGGACGCTGTGCCCCAGTTGGAGCCAAATCTCTCGTATGTCGAGGTGCCGGTCCGCATTTTGGAAGCTCAAGCTCGAGTGTTGCGGACGAAGTCTATTCCTATGGTAAAGGTTCTTTGGAAGAATCAGGATTTGGAGAGCGCGACTTGGGAGCTAGAGTCGGCTATGAGGGAGGCTCACCCTCATTTGTTCCCCTGAGTTGTCGGGTACGTTTCCTCTCTAGTAGTTGGTTTCTTTCCTTCTGTTGTAGGAGTAGTTTTCGTAAAGTTTCGGGTCGAAACTTTTTGTTAGGGGGAGTGACTGTAACGCCCCCGAATTTTCGATGATTTATTTTAAATCCTTTTTCGGCGTTACGTTGACGTTTTCCGTCTCGAGCCGTTGTTAGAGTACCTCGTTAGGTGTTCTTAGAGGTTTAGCCTGTTTGCGGGTTTCCCCAGCTAGCCGGTGTCTGTTTTGGAGACCCGGTTGAGCCTTTCAGGGAATTCTCGTGTTTGGCTTCGGGCGAGGTTAGCTCGAGTGTTGTTCGTCGGAAGTCGTTTTTGACTTCGCCGTTGTGTTCGTAGCCCGGGTATTTAGCTACTGAGCGAGTTTGGTCGAAATCCGAAATCGGTTAATTTTTTTCGCGTCATTCGACGGTTACTCGTTAGCGGTTAGTCATTTTATTTGAGCCCATATGTATATATTTACGCATTTAGTTTGGTGGGTATTGTAGGCGTGTCGGCGTATATATGCTTACAGGTGCGAGTAGGGTTTAGTATATATGCATACTTATATATATGTATGTATATACGTATATATATATTAGTTTTATATATATTAGTTTTATATTAGTTTTATATATATATATATATATGTATAAATATATAGTATACTAATATATATATATATTAGTTTAGTATATATATATATATATATTAGTTTATATTAAGTATATATGTATATAAATAAATATAAGTTTAAGTTATTAAAATATTTAGGTTATCTTCTCCCCCCCATTCAGCCGACCCCCTGCAACCCGAGCGGAAGAGCGGAAGAAAGGAGGAGGCGGAGGCTTGCGGCTGCTCCGGCCGGCCGATCCGGGCCCAGATCGCCTCCAAATCCCCTTCCGAGGCCAGATCCGAACTCCCCTAGGCGAGATCTTCGTTCCGAGGTAATCTATTTGGGATTTCACCGTAGATTTTTTTCTGAGATCCGGTGTAGTTTTCATTCGTTTTTGTTTTGTTGTTTTGACAAATGTTCCCTCTAGGGTTTGGAAGCTTTGCGTGTTTTTGGGCGTCCGCCATAGCGCCGTTGTGCTGGCGAAATTTTTCGGTGATACGTGCGAGGCAAGTGTTTCTCCCCTTTTCGCCGTTTGGCCTATTTGTCTCTCAATTTTCTTGCTAATTACTCTAATTTCATGCTTTTACGCCACGAATTTGAACGTTCCTAACCCTTATCCCCATTGGAAACCGCGTTAAAAATTTAGGCTTTTACCCTCCCGCTAGTAGATTCTCGTTCTAGGACGGCGTCGCGGTAGATGTTTAGCGTAGGTGTGGGTTAGCCTAGAGTTGAGTTATGATAGGCCTAGGTGTAGGTCTAGGGTTTGGGGTTTTTGCCTAGTTTGCCTATTTGAGGTGTTTAGGTGTAATTGTGCACGCACGGCCTATGGTCGTGCGTCTTTTAAATCGTGCGACCCGATGTCGGTGCTCGTACGCTAGGCTTAGGATCGAGTGAGTGTACCCACTCGCAGCGGCGTTGCGTAATCGCAACGACTAATCCCTTAGCGTTGATTTCTCCCCGAGTGTTTTGCTCGTGTATCGAGAGTCCCTTGTCGGCTGTTACCTTTCGAAGGCCGAATGGTGGGTTGTGGTCAGTAGTGGTGGTGGATGGCTCTTTTAGGGGTTGTGTGGCGTGATGTAGCCTTGACCACACTCTTTACCTTGACCCGAGTAGTTTTCTGGGCAAGTGAGTGATGGGTCTTTTGTGCCTTCACGTGTCAACCCTTGAGCAATTTGTTGACTCGGAATTAGTGGTTGGGCGATTTGGAACGCTTTCAACCTGATTCCAAGTTTCTTGTTTTTGCTACTGCCGCCTCTCACAGTTTAGGATGTTAGGCGTTTCTTCCGTAGGTGTTGCAGCATTTTGGCATCATGGCCATGTTGACTCTGCAGGTTGTTAGGCAGAGTAGTTGCTGTTTACCCGCACCTGGTGCAGGTTTGCTTTTCGCCCTTCCTTGGGCATTGTTGTTCTACTCTAGTTGTACTCTCTTTACTTCACTTTACCTGCTTTTACCTTACTTTTCTTTTTAGCACTTGCATTCCTTTTTCCTTGCTCTGAGGTGTTCTACTTTTCTGAATGCCTCAGGTTCAGGACAGTAGCCAGTAGGTGGCTTGCTGTGGTGCTGTTGGAGGTTTCCTTTCTGTTGGCTGTTGAGACTCTCTTGAGTCATAGTGAGGTAGTTTTACTGTCTTCCTACAGACTTGTGTACTTGCCAGTGGGTTATTGTCGTATGTGACGCCCCTGGTAGTTTTTTTACCTTTGCACTGGATATGTCTACTTTTACTGCTACCCTGTTTTTTTGGGGACTTAGTTTACTTGCTCTGGGAAGTTTTATGTTAGGTTGCTAGCTATTTTAAAACTATAAAAGTAAAACCATATTATGTATATAAAGCATGATCAGCATGATTTCTAAAAAGAACTCACTTAGCGTACTTTCTTAATTACGTATAACAAATGATTTTTTTTCTATATATGTATAAATTAAAACTAGAGTTTGGGTTCAGCGTAAGGGTCCTTCGGGATCACTTATGCGCTCATTTAGGATGTTGTCATAAATGAAGTATTTTCCGCTACGTATAAAAAATCAGTTTTGAAACCGTGGACTCCTTGGTCCACCGAGCCAAGGGATACGGCCAATAAATTAATCAAGTTTTTATAATCAATTAAGTCATGATTTGTAAGGATTTGGAGTGTCGCCTGAACGTCGGCAGTTATCCCCTGCTCGACGTGGCATCACAGCGCGTAGATTTTCTCTTACTCTGATTTAAAATATAGTGAGAAAAATGCGGGTTGTGACAGCTTGACGGAGAGGCCGCCCGGCTTACCTGACAACAAGACGGTTTGCTGAGAATGGTGGCTAGAAAGAACAAGCCTCCCGGACCTGAAAACCTGGAGAACTAGTCGCGGATTCTTGGTAAACACAACTTGCCTTTAGTACTATAGTTAATGCAAAAGTTGTGTTGTACTTGCCAATTCTAGGGGTCCACACTACGCATAGAGCCGGTGATCGGCGGGATATAAAAGCAGAGTATAGAGGAAAGAAGAAAGAGAGCTTGGAGAGAGAAAAAGCAGAACAGAGCTTTCCGGTCATCTCCTTCCTCTCGATAAAAGGAGAAGTTTTCAAAGAACTTGTTCTACAGTTAGTCTGTGATTCACCGATAGTGTTGGTTGTTGAATAAATAATTCACAAAAAATAAATCTATTTTCAACAACAAGTTCAGAGAGTTTTCTCTCTAAGTTCGAAGGTGAAGCAAAGCAAAAGTTGGCTGGTTGATGAAAGGATTCAACATCAAGGTCAGAGAGATTTCTCTCTGAGCAAGGAGAAGAAGTAGAGCAAGCCTAACCTGATGTTCATCTTCAAGGCTACTATAGTCAACTAATTTACACAAAAGGCTTGAAGAAACAGAGCTCTACATTTACCTCTAGATATAAGGAGAACCAAGTTGAAGATCAACAATCTTGTTGTTGTGAATAATATAGGACAGAGCTTTCTCAGTTTATGAAGTGGAAGAATCGAAAAATCTTTTCTCTAGAGTCAAGGTTAGGGATGAGTTCACTCAGTCCAGAAAGGCACGCTAAGAGAATCACTTCTCTAGAGTCATATCATCAACAACAAACTCACTCATTCTATAGGATCATTCTTGATTTGAGCTATAAGCCTGAATTATAAAGGCTGAGGTAGGATCCTTGTTGGAACCATTGTTTGGATTTGGGCAAGGTCCACTCTTAGGTTGTTGATCCACATGTATAGCAAGGGTCAAGGTCTAGGTCTAAGTTAGTCTCTATAAGTCAGACTTCTCAAGACTATCATTGGATTTCACTCAAGGAATCAGACTTAGAAGAAATCTGTGAAATACCTATCTGTTCAACTTTCGTCAAACTCAGCTCAAAGATCGTCGATCTCCGATCAAAGATCTCAGTGTTTAGTGTCTGAACTGAGCTCGATGATCTACGATCTCAGGTCAATGATTTCGTATCTGTTCATAATATTCTCAGAATGAAGATTGCTGATCTCAGCTCGACGATCTCCCAGCTCAGATCAACGATTATTTTGTGTCCGACTATTTATTTTCTGTAGTTGTCTTGAAGATTTAATTCCTATTTTATTGATTTTATTTTTGTCAAATAATCTCTGGTAGTAAATGCTGATATTCTCAAGGCATATAGCCGTTTCTCTGCAACATTAACTATAGTATTCACAAAGTTATTATTTTGACTTATTTGCAAAGATAGTTGGGGAGACAATTAAATGCAAGAAATTATAGGTGTTTCTCTCCTCAATTTTTGCTGTAATTTAAGGAATGTATTTGAAATTCAAAAGAGTCAGTCTTTATTCTATTCTTAAAGGACAACTAAGATTCAGACAAATCAAGATATAGAGAGAAATACACTCAGAGAGAACATTCCAGCAACATCTCAAAAAATCACTTTTGCAGATTTCTCTCAGCTCTCAGATTTTTCATTGCTCTCAGGAAACAAAAGAAGAACAACAAACCGCTATCTTGAGTCTTCTTCAATTTTCATCTTCAGGAATCTATAGAGATAGATAATCAACATCAATCTACAAATTCTGAAAAGCAAGAACTTCAGTCCTCTGAAGACCTACATCTTGGACAAAGCTTCCTTCTTCTTAAACCTACTCAACATCTCAGGGGGAGCTTTGGCATCATCAAAATCCACTTAATCTTCTTGTTTGCTTTTAGAAAGAGAAGACTGCCATCAAATTTTCTTTTATCTTTCCTGTACAGGGTTATTACTCCCTTCAAAAATATACTCATTGGTGATAGGGCACCTGATCAAAAACCTATTTGTTTTTAGGAACCTGATCAAAAGCCTGAAGGGTCTCTAGATCTACCTAAAGTAGATCTTGTGGTCACAGGGCACCTAAGAAAAAACCTGATTGGTGATAGGGCACCTGATCAAAAACCTAAGTGGATTCCTACCAGGGTGCTATAAGAGTGTATGTACCCAGATATGGGGAACCACTATAATATTATTGTGTCGTCTGGTTGCTCATCTTTCTTTATTTTTGCTGTGGTATGATTCCTTATGTTTTACTTCTCTTATACTTATAAGTAACACTTATCTTAATTCCTCTATAAAAATTTATTAAAAGTTTTTAATACTCTATTAACCCCCCCCCCCCCTCTAGAGTAAATCAGATCTATCCCCTCACTTTCAATTAGTATCAGAGGGTTGTTTCTCTTGGTTGTATAGGCTACCACCTAAACCTAAAAATCCTTGATAGATCTCTTCCTCTCTTTCTTTTTCCATGGCACAAAATAAATATTCTGCAAGCACTTGACGTCAAGTCTACAACTTGAATAAGTTTGATATCTGGAAGGCAAGAATCAAACTATATATGAATTCTATTGATGAGGATATTTTTAACTCTATTTTGACAGGTCTGCCAGCTCCAGTGGCAACTACTTCAACAACATCAACAAGCTTGAATGTTGTTCCTCCTCCAAATTATACTGATGCACTGAAAAAGGCAAAGATTGATGATGCAAGAGCCATGAATATTCTGGCCCAAACCATGTCAGATGACATCTTCTAAAAGGTGGCTAAATGCACCTCTGCAAAAGCAATCTGGGATTCTCTCAACCAAATGGTTGATGGCTCAATAGTTGAGAGAAAGGATAGAAGATCAACTCTCATCTCACAGTATGAGAATTCCAAGAAAGATGTAGTTGAATCTGTTTGTGACATGTACAACAGATTAAGCTCCATTATCAGTGAGTTGAATACCTTGGATAAAGACATCTCTCTCACAGAGGTGAATTCCAAAATCTTAATGTGCTTCCTAAGCTCATGGGACTCCAAGATCTGGCCAATTAAAGAGGCTAGAAGCTTGAATGAGATTTCCACAGAATCTCCCCTGGGAAAGCTCAAATCCTATGAGCACTTGATCAAATCCAGGGAAGCTGTAGAACAAACGACTCCTCCACCAGCAAGAAAGGAGAAAAATATAGCCTTCAAAGCCTCTGAAGAATCAGAAGCAACACCCTCAAATTAAGAACTGAAGAGTCTGTTTGCCAAAATATTCTTCATTATGGGCAGAAAAGACTTCAGGAGGAAGTAATCTAGGTATGAAGACAAGCCAAGGTATAATAAAACTCCGACTATAGAAATTATATGCTTTGGTTGCAGGAAGCCTGGACACATTCTACCAGAGTGTCCAGAGAAACAACACAAAGAAAGGAGAAATGAAAAGGAATCCAGGAAACACTTCAGCAAGCCATCCTCTAGCAAGCACAAGAGGAAAGAAAAGGATTTTTTAGCTGAAACCTTGAGTGAGACAGAAGAAGAATCTTCTTCCTCTAGCTCTAGTAAGGATTGACAAGAAACCAAGGCCAGAGAATTATGTCTAATGGCCATCAATGCTTCAAGCCCTTGATCAGAAGCAGAAGATTCAGGAGAAGACTCAGACTGTGATCAGGTAATATCATCCTTTGATTTTAATTCTGAAGATTTTGAAATAGAATTCAAATCACTGTGTAATGATCTTATAAAATCTGAGAAGGAAATCAAACTTCTCAGAGATAGACAACCTGAATATGAAAACATAATCTCTGAAAATTTAAAAATGAAAGATGAATTAATTGAGTATAGCAATCAAATCATTTTTCTAAAAACTGAACTAAGTAAAGCTAATCAACTTGAAGAAACCCTAAATGGAAGAAGGCTACCAATGGTTGAAATCACTAGTACCCTAAATGCTAGGTTAAACAAAAGTAAACCAGGTTAAGGTGCATCATCTAGTGAACCACCAATAATCAAGAAAAATATTTTATCTCAAACTATAAATTTAATTTCAGATAAAGGTAAAAAGAATACAGTGAAGGTAGAGAAAGTTAATAAGGTATTAGAACAAATTTAACAAGAAAAGAAAAAGTAACAAGCTCAGAAAAATAAGTCTAAATAGAAATCATTGAACCAAGATCAACGATTACAGTACTATTCGTCGAACGCCAATCGACGATTTCTGAACCCAGAGTTTGGGTTTAATTACTCAGCAAAGGGAGATCGACGTTATCATCAAACATCATCGAGCAGAGATCGACGATCGTGGAATATAGATGATAGCCTTTATTATTCTGTGAACCGAGATCGACGAGATCAGTACTGGTCGTCGAATGCAGATCAACGATCTCAATATAAATCGTCGAACCCAGATCAATTTTACCAAAACCATAACTGCAATAAAAATCTTAATAATAATAACCAGAAACCAAAACATGTTAATCCAATTTCACATTGGGTAATCCCACCTAGAAAATTTCACCCCTTAGGTTATAAATGCCTACCTGAATACTCCTTTATTTCTAGTTTCATTTATGAAAAGAAACAAGGACCCAAGGTTACTTGGGTCCAGAACAAATAATCTATTTTATTGTATGTGAAGAACTATCCTACCACACAGGATAAGTGGTATCTGGATAGTGGGTGCTCGAAGCACATGACAGGAAGCAAGGACAAGCAAATCAATTATAAGTCCAAGCTAGGTCCAAAGGTAATCTTTGGTGATTCCTGCTTTGGTCAGATAGAAGGATAAGGGGATTTCTGCATTGGAGCTGTTACATTAAACAAGGTAGCTTATGTGAGTGGTTTGAGACATAACCTCATATCAATAAGCTAGTTATGTGATGCAGGCTATCAAGTTTGCTTTTCTGAATCCCAATGTATTATTACTTTAAACAGCCAAACTGCTCTAACATGATTTAGACAAGGTAACATTTAATTAGTAAATTTTAATTCCGCTAGCTCAGAATTTTTTTTATTTAATCTAATCATTAATAATAATACTCTTTGGCATAAAAGACTAGGTCATGTAAACCTTAAAAATATTGCTAAGTTATCCAAAGACAACCTTGTTAGAGGATTGCCATCTTGCCCATACAAGAATGAAAGCCTTTGTAGGGCTTGTTAATTAGGCAAGCATACAAAAAGTAATTTTAAATCTGTTAATAAGAGTGATTCACCTAGGATTATGTATTTGCATCATATGGATCTTTTTGGACCCATCACTGTACATAGCTTAGGAGGGAAGTTCTAGACTTTAGTTATTATAGATGACTTCTCAAGGTTACTGTGGGTTTTCTTCCTGAGACACAAGTCTGATAACTTCAAGGTTATTATAGAATTTCTTAAAGGCATAAGGATTGAGTATTCTATTCTAGTTGTTTTGATCAGAAGTGATCATGGTACTGAGTTTGAACTCTTCCCATGCAAAGATTCAATGAGATGGAAGGTATCATGCATTGTTTCTCTGCTCCTAGAACTCCTCAACAAAATGCAGTAGTTGAAAGGAAGAACAGAACACTCATTGAAGCTACAGGTACATTCCTTGATGTTGCTTTCATGCCACTATCCTATTGGGCAGAGGCTGTAAGCACAACAAACTATGTCCTGAACTAAAGTTTGATACACAAACTTAAGGGCAAGACTCCCTATAAATTGCTTAATTGGAAGAAACCTAAAATAGATTACTTTAGAGTATTTGGTTGCATTTATTATATTCACAACAATAACAAGAAACATCTTAGAAAGTTTGAAGCCAAAGCTGCAATTGGAATTTTTCTACGATATTCCCAAGTCAGTAAGGCATATAGGGTATTTAATAAATAAACCTTGAAAATGAAAGAGTCAGTTCATATCTCTTTTGATGAAGCTAATATGTTTTACAAGGAGAAGGAAGCTTCTACCAGTAACTCTTTGCAGGTACCCCAACTTTGTAAAAAATTGGATGATCTCAACCTTACTCAAAAGGTTACATCTCACACCTCCTCACAAGTTGATGAAGATAGTGAAGAAGAAAATTTGGAAGTGGCTGAATTTCCTCCAACAGCTAATATAATTCCACAAGAGGAATTATTTCCCCAAGCTGTTGCTGAACAAACTCCACCAACTGAACTTGTCACACTAAGAGATCACCCTACATCTCAAGTGATTGGAGACATATAAGTTGCTGTGCATACAAGGCATCAACTCAACCAAGACTTGATGCATGCCTGCTTCTTATCTATAATTGAGCCCAAATCCATTAAAGATGTTGAGCAAGATCCACACTGGATTATTGCAATGCAAGAGGAGCTCAATCAATTTGAGAGATGCAGAGTATGAGACTTAGTTCCAAGACCTAAATATTATCCAGTCATTGGAACCAAATGGGTCTTCAGGAACAAATTGGATGCATAAGGAACTATCATAAGGAACAAAGCAAGGCAAGTAGCTCAAGGCTATAGGAAAGAGGAGGGAATTTACTATGTCAAGAGTTCCTTTCTAAATGGAGAGCTAAAGGAAGATGTTTATGTTGAACAACCTCTAGGTTTTATCTCTTCAACTCATCTCTCTTTTTTTAGATTGCATAAAGCTCTCTATGGTCTAAAGCAAGCTCCAAGGGCTTAGTATGAAACCTTAGCTAGCTTTCTCTTAGAGCATAAATTTTCTAGAGGAATAGTAGATAGGACCTTATTTATTAGACATCATCATGATAGAATCTTGTTAGTACAAATTTATGTAGACGATATTATTTTTGGCTCTACTGATTCCAAACTATGCAAAAGGTTCTCTGATCTGATGCATTCTAAGTTTGAAATGAGTAGCATGGGTGAACTCTCTTACTTCCTTGGTCTCCAAGTGAAGCAATTGCCTGATTGCATCTTCATATCTAAGTCCAAGAATGCTAAAGAATTAGTGAAAAGATTTTGCATGGCTGATGCCTCAGCAATGAAAACACCCATGGCTTCCAATGTTGTGATTGATTCTAATGAAAAAGGGAAACCTGTTGATTAGAAAACTTATAGGGATATTATTGGATCCCTATTATACCTCATAACAAGTAGACAAGACATCATGTTCTCTACATGTCTTTGTGCTAGGTTCCAAGTGAACCCTAAAAAATCTTATCTAATTTTGCTAAAAATAATTTTAAGATACATAAAGGGTTGCCCTGATCTGGGACTTTGGTATCGAGCAGAGTCAGAGTTTGAGTTAACTGGATACTCAAATGCTTACTATACTGGATGAAGAGTAGACAGGAAAAGCACATCAGGAACATGCCAGTTCCTTGGTGATAGACTTGTGTCTTGGTTTTGTAATAAGCAAACATCAGTGTCCACTTCAACTACAGAGGCTGAGTACATTGTAGCTGGCAGTTGCTGTTCACAGATAATGTGGATTCAAAACCAATTGCTGAATTATGGATACAATCTAAAAAATTCAATTATATTTTGTGATAGTACTACTGCAATTTATATTGCTCAGAATCTAGTTCATCATTCTAGAACCAAGCATATAGAAATAAGGCATCACTTCATTAGAGATAGTGTAGACAAAAAAAAATTAATCTTAACTTTATCTCCACTGATTTTCAAAGAGCAGATATCTTCACCAAGCCTTTGGATGAAAAGAGACATCAATTCTTCCTAAATTAGCTTGGAATGATAAATGGAATGGATTAATTTAATTTTTGTCCGTGTTTGAAGATCTGTTCACAAATCGTCGAACGGAGATCGACAATCTTCGAACTCTTCTTGAGCTCTATTGTCAACTTGAGATCGATGACAGCTCTATGTGAAGTTAAAAATCGTCGACTGGAGATAGATGACTTTACTTCAGAAAATAAATCGTCGACTTGAGATCGACGATCTGTTTACCCCTCTTCATTCAGAGACCGACGATAGTATTTGTCAATAAATCCATCATAGACGTAAGATCGAAGTTTTCTTTATTATATCGTAGGACAGAGCCCGTCTCTTCGAATTCCAAAAACCTATATTGAGGTTTCTCTTCGAGCTCTATCCCGCGCTTTCTAATTTCTCTTGCACTTGATTGTCTTTCTCTTGAGTCTACAGACACCTACGGCGATTCCAACGGCTATTCTTTCAGCAATGAAGTTTGATGTAAGTTTTGATATTGACTTTGAATCATTCAGGCATTGCGATCAGGTTTTCCAAGATATTCTTCATCTTTGTGAAGATTAGGGTCTAAGGAATATCATGACTCAAAGGATCAAGTTACAAGTTACAAAAATCAAAGAATGGGTCTATAAATTGACAACGCCTGATGATTCGTCCATGGTTGGGACCATCTAAGGACAACAGGTTCTTCTTACCCCATAAATTATTTCAGAACTGTTTGAGTTAGTAAATGGAGATGACAGTCTAGAACAGGATAGTTCTTAATATATCAGTATGCTAGTTAGGATGGGTAATCTTGAGGGAATACCATCCAAGCTGCTTAAGAAGAACTTGTCTATAGGTTACAAGTTCTTAGCAAATGTTGGCAAGCTTCTACTGGGCAAACACTCCGCCCACGAAAATATTAACAGGAAGCAGTTTTCAATAATGTCTGCTTTGGTCAATAAGGAATCAGTTAACTTGGCTGAGTTAATATTATATTTGATCAAGAGGAAAAACTCCAAGAAGGAGGTCTGTCTTGGAAGGATTCTTGGAATCTTCCTTCTATCTAAGTCTTTAGAACTAATGGTCTCTCAGACCATATTTATCAATGACAGTAAGAGGTTGGACTCCTCTTTGTTTAGTAAGTGGGAAAGGACTATCCCGAGGCCCTTCAGTGCCTCTTCCACCTCCAGTACTTCTGAGGATACAAGAGATGCTACAGCTTCTCCTCCACCCCTAGAAGATGTTCCTTCCCACAGACTTCCTCCATCTCCAAACCAACAACAATCTTCCAACACAATCTTTTCCAATCCATCTTCACCTCACACATCTCTACCTCAATCCCCTCTACCTACCTTCTGGACATTCTAGCTTCCATATCTACTTAAATGTCACCTACATTCAATCTCCTCACATGTCCAACACCATATCCATCACTTGTTCAATCACCAATTCGTACTCCTCCTTCATCTCCTATTTCTCCTCATCTGAGGACCTCTCCCTCCTCCAACCTTTTATCAACCTAAAATGTTGATTTGCCATCTCATCTTGCATCTCCTCAACCTATTGCTTATCCATTGCTTTTTCCAGCAGCAGTAGCAGCAACAATTTAAGCTTTGACCATTACAATAATAGTAGCAGAGACAGAGGTTGTTGATACTGAGATATCAGATGTAGATCTCTCAGAGTTTCTGGATACTGATTTTGAGACAGTTGATCTAGTTTTTTCTTTGGATATTCTTTCTGAAGACAATAGTATTTCTACAGCATCTGAGCTCAAGTCTATTCTTAATTCTTTTTATCCCTTATATATAAATATTCTTTTATTTGTTTCTCCAAAGTACTGCTCAGATATCATTTGTTGTACTGCTTCAGTTAGTTCAGAAACTATTCAGGCTATTCAGGCAAGCTTTATTTCTAAAATAGTTGTGGAACCTGTCGGCCCAACTTATGTTATAGATGATAGTCCTATGCCAAGTCTAGATGACTTGATTGCTCAGGACATTGCTCAAGAGAATGCTCAAGATAAAGGTCAATCAAATCTTCTCAAACATCTTTTTGCTTTATATGACAATCCTCTAGATTCTTCTTCTTATGATGATGATGATGATGAAGATGAGTCTGATGACTTAAGTTCTAAGAAGATAGTTTCAAGGAAAAGAAAAGACCCTCCCAAGGCTGCTCCTCTACCTAATCCCTCAATTGATACACCATACTACATTATGAATAATATCAAGCCTTATCCTGGTATGCCCATTGGATGAAACTGTCCATAAATCAAGCTAAAGCACAAAAGAAGAAGAAAAAGTCTGGTTCCTCTCCTGTGAAGAAATTCAGGAAAGATCCACCTCCTCCTCCTCCTCCAGCAGTAGGAGCCTTTGGTATGGTGGCTCAGAGATCTACTCACATTACTAAGACATACCGAAGGTAGAGCAATCCCTCCAATCCTCCTCCAGCAGCTGGATCCTCTGGAAAGCCTTCACAAACTCAGAGGAAAGCCTTCTTTAATTCTCAAAGGTCTGTTTCTTCTTACAAGCCTAAAGGTAAGTTCAGTGAAGCTCCTCCAAAGTCACTTTACTCCAATCAAAAGTAACAAAATCTAGTTTCAA
The DNA here is from genome assembly GCA_039513925.1 of Platanthera zijinensis. Lineage (NCBI taxonomy): Eukaryota > Viridiplantae > Streptophyta > Magnoliopsida > Asparagales > Orchidaceae > Platanthera > Platanthera zijinensis. The sequence continues at coordinate 82,964,964 of CM077079.1, forward strand.
CTAATTTACAAGCTCAGTCCACTTAGTTCAGGAATCCTTCTCAGAAGACATCTCAAGATGCTAATCCAGATAGACATCCCTCTCCTCCTGTTGATCCAGAGTTGGATCCAAATTTCAGAATGGCTAGGCTAAATAAACTAATTGGATTATCTCAGATGAAGAAAGCCAGAGCAGAAGGCCTAGATTCTTCTCAGTTTACTACTATGTCATCTTACAAAGAAAAGGAACTTGAAAAACTGCAGGTCAGCAAGAAAGTGTTCAATCCAGCAGAATATATGACACTTCATCCTGAAGCAGTTGTACCTAGACCTACCTCTCAGAAAACACTTTGTGATCAAGACTTGAAGATGTCAAAAAGGGAAGTAGAATATCCAACAAGGAAGATTATTTTTTCTCAATCCTCTTCTGCTCCTCCTGCTGCTAATCCTTAAGTCATTTTCTAAACTTTATTGCTTTATTGTTTTAACTGTTTTACTTGAACCATATAGGTTTCACATTGCTATATTATACCTGCTGATAATTTAAATTCTATCAGATATCTATGACCTTGTATTTTCTGTTTTATTCTTTGTTGAGTGACCTAACCTAAATAGGGAGAGATTGTTGGAACCCTTGTCTGGATTTGGGCTAGGTCCACTCTTACGTTGTTGACCAACATGTATAGCCATGGTCAAGGTCTAGGTCTAAGTTAGTCTCTATAGGTCAGACTTCTCAAGAACAGCATTGGATTTAACTCAAGGACTCAGACTTAGAAGAAATCTGTGAAATACATATCAGTTCGACTTTCATCAAACTCAGCTCGATGATCGACGATCTCCGATCGACGATCTCCGATCGACGATCTAAGAGTTTAGTCTATGAACTGAGCTCGAATATTTACGAGCTTAGGTCGACGATTTCATATCTGTTCATAGTATTATCAGATCGAAGATAACTGATCTAAGCTCGACGATTTCCATGCTCAGATCGATGATTATTTTCTGTGTCCGAGTATTTATTTTCAGCTGCTGTCGTGAAAATTTAATTCCTATTTTATTTATTCTATTTTTGTCAAATAATCTCTGGTAGTTAATGCTGATATTCTCAAGGCATATAGTCATTTCTATGCAGCATAAACTTTGATATTCACAGAGTTATTATTTTGACTTATTTGTCAAGGCAGTTGGGGAGACAATTAAATACCAAAAATTGTAGTCGTTTCTCTCCTCGATGTCTGCAGTAATTTAAGGAATGTATTTGAAATTCAAAAGAGTCAGTCTTTATTCTATTCTTAAAGGACATAAAGGACAACAGATATTCAGACTAATCAAGATATAAAGAGAAATACACTCGGAGAGAACATTCCTGTAACATCTCAAAAAATCTCTCTTGCAGATTTCTCTCAGCTCTCAGATTTTTCATTGCTCTCCGGAAATAGAAGAAGAATAACAAACCTCTATCTTGAGTCTTCTTCAGTTTTCATCTTCAGGAATCTTTAGAGACAGATAATCAACGTCAATCTACATATTCTGAAGAGCAAGAACTTCAGCCCTCTGAAGACCTACACCCGGGATAAAGCTTCCTTCTTCCTGAACCTACTCAACATCTCCGGGGGAGCATTGACATCATCAAAATCCACTTAATCTTCTCATTTTCTTTGAGAAAGAGAAGACTGCCATTAACTTTTCTTTTATCTTTCCTGTACAGGGTTATTACTCCCTTCAACAGTGTACTCATTAGTGATAGGGCACCTGATCAAAAACTTATTGGTTTTTAGGCACCTGATCAAAATCCTGAAGGGTCTCTAGATCTATATGAAGAATATCTTGTTATGATAGGGCACCTGAGCAAAAACCTGATTGGTGATAGGGCACCTGATAAAAAACCTATGTGGATTCCTACCAGGGTGGTAGAAGAGTGGATGTACCCAGATTTGGGGAACCACTAAATTTTCTTGTGTCGTCTGGTTTCTCATCTTTGTTTATTTTTGCTGTGCTGTGATTCCTTGTGTTTTACATCTCTTATACTTATAAGTAACACTTATCTTAATTCCGCTATAAAATTTTATTAAAAGATTTTAATACTCTATTCACCCCCCTCTAGAGTAAATCAGATCTATCCCCTCACATTCAATCCTGTTATGGATCTGAGTTGTAGGGCTTGTGTGCTTGAGGTAGGATCCAGTTGTGGAGCTGAGGTAGGTGATTTATTCTATAAGTTATAGGGCCATTTTTCTGAGGTAGGATCTGGATCAGATTTGAGGTAGAAGAGATATTCTCTCAGAGTGTAGGGCTATCCTCCGAGCCTGAGTAATAGGACTTGGAGGAGTCTGAGAGATCCTGAGTGATCTGTGTTGTAAGCTCTTTAAGCAGAGATTGGAGAAGTTCGCCTTGTATAACAAACTATTAGAAAGGTAAGAGAGACAGTGGATGTTCCCATACCTTGGGGAACCACTCTAAATTCCTGTGTACTATTGTGTGTTTTTAAAAGAAGGCCAAATAACTTAAATAACAACGCACGAAGTTAAGAAAGTAGTGAAAAGACTAAGAAACCGATTCAACCCACCTCTAGGAGTAAAGATACTCTTGCAACAAAGACTTTCACATATACTGTGTTCGCCATATAGTTTAGAAGGCTATGCGATCTTTAGTGAAGGGTCAGGGAGAGGCTTAGGCTATGTTCTTCTATGGTTTGGAAATATTATAGCTTATGGCTCTTACCAGCTGGAGGTGCATGAGAGATACTATCCAGTCCACGACTTGGAGTTAGAAACTATGATATTCTCCCGGAATCTTTGGCGGCATTACTTATATGGAGTGAAGGTTGACATCTTTATAGACCATAAGAGCCTAAAGTATTTATTAAACCAAAAGGGTTTAAATACATGACAAAGGAGGTGAATGGAGTTCCTTGAGATCTACACATTAGAGATACACAATACTCCCGAGAAGGGAAATATTATCACGGATGCATTGAGTCGCAAGGCTCCGATACAGGCCAATTGGATGAATGTTACTTGATAGAGACATTTGATGGGTCAAATTCTTAATTTTCTATTAATAGAGGTGTTTGGTGGAAGGACAGTCGGTTGTGCATCCCAAATGTGTGCAAATTACCCGAGAAATTGATGTACGAGTGATAACTTTTATTTTATCTTGTTTTTACTATAATTTTTTATATTAATTTAACTAATTTTATTTTTCTTATTCTAATTTCAGTAACAAATTGTCTTTTTTTGATATTTAGGAAATTCTAGGCTGCTAATATAAATCTGGATCTCATTGATGTAAACTGGGTAAAATTTTATTTGTTTTCAAAGAAATCAAGTTTTACATGCCCGGGTAACGGTCATGACCAGGGGGCTTGATCTCAATAACTTACCGTGTCCCGCCTCTACTTCTAGGAATCTTTATCCACGTGAGATAAATATTAAACGCCCTTTTCAGAATGAGTTGCCACATTAGTTTAAAGTTACATGCTCTTGTCATAAGAATGATAGGGAGGGCATTCCATCTAGATCCTATGCGTGACCTAGAGTTATGAAAGTCAGTTTTTGCCATCGATCATTTTGAGCAGGTATTCCCAGGTCATGTGAAAGTATCTAGAGTCTACTTAAATCACCTAGAGGGGGGGGGGGTGAATAGGTGATGTCTGTGTCTTTTCACGAAATAAAAATACTTTTAAAATTGAGAACACACAGAACACAGAGATTTATAGTGGTTCTCAATCTTCGGTACGCCCACTGTCCTGCCTCGCCTATCTACCATGAAGGGTTAGATTCGGCTACTTCACCTATCTCTGATTTCAACAAATCTTACACCTCAGAGCGGCAAATCCTATTACTCGGAGAAAACTCTCCTACCTCTCAGAGAACAACCTCTCCTATAATTTGATCCACAAATGGATCTACATCTTGATCCATAAATGGATCAACAACTCAGAGATAAATCTCCTACAATTGAAAATAAAATTACACAAGTTTTACAGATAATATTGACAAGATCTGAAGTCTTCTATCCATCGTTCTTCGTTTAGGTAGAACTTGAATAACTTTGAGAACACGGTAGAATCAAAAACCTTGAAGACTTTGTATCTTGAATCTTGAAATGACTAGATCTAAAGTAATAGAGAACTTGAGAATGCAAAGATCCAATCGAATCAGAAGAGCAAGATCGAATCTAGCACTACTTGCATCGACAGAGCGAAAGTCACGAGTCGTACAGTAGCCGACGGTTTCACTTTTGGAATCTTTTATGATTTGGAATTTTGGACAATTAGCACGATTAGGGTTGATAAAAATCCACCCTAAGTATTTATATAGACCCTCAATAGAAATGGCTATAAAAGAAATTCCAAAACAAGACTTCTGAAAATACTAAACATGGTCGTTGTTCAGCCTGAGCCAAATTTTATAAAACACACTGAAAAATAACCCAAGTCCTTTTCATCAAGTATAATTGAGTATACTCACTAAACAAATAGTGATATTCGACAAAATTTATATAGAGAAATTCATCTCAAACCTATTAGCCACTCAACGCCATGCTGAAGTCATACCAAACGAATTCGTTGAGTATCAGCTATTATACTTGACGAATTAGACGATTATCTGCTGGCGGACACGACGCACTCGACGCTATCGATGCACTCGATACCATCGACACAGTTGACACACTTGATGTACTCGACTCCATCAATGCATTTGACACACTCGACGCCTGATGTCTAAAATTCGTTACAAAAAGAATTCCGAACGAGGAATCAAATGAAGACAAGTATACCTATCAAATTGTAGCAAGGGGACACAAGTGACGTATTGAAATCCAGGCACCGTTGAATAATTGTACTCACAAGAATTACTATTATCATATCGAAATTTATTTTAGGGTTTGCTTAGAAACATAGAAATGGAAAATTACTTGCAAATAAAGAGAAGGATTTAAATGATGATAAAGAAATAGTACTTGACTGTGTATCACCTCGGCATAAGTTAATTAAAAATGAAATAATAACCAAAGTCTTAATAAGGTAAAGGTACTTGAGCGCGGGGAAAGCTTAAACATGGTTCTCTCGAAGGCATGCCCAACTGAGTTTAAGAAGATCCGACCGAACTCTCGTCCCGTATTCAGATACCTAAAGTTCTTATTAAGTAGTGAACCCCGCAATTAGATTTCACTCCAATCTGGGAGATTTACGTCATCCTCTGTCGAGGGGTGCATGCAACTCTCTTTACTCTTGAGTGTTCACTTCAAACTATGATCCTCTCTACTAACTATGAGTGAAAACCTAAACAGAGACTATATATTGATAATATAGTCCCATTAAAAAAAGTCAAGAGTAAATCAAAGGCCTAAGCCCTAAAAAGAAGAATAAAGATAAAGCATCATAACTGATCAACTCATCCTCAGATCATCGCAATCAAGTAATATGAGGATTTAATTACTCATGGTGGAAGGGTGAGAGAGAGAGAAGTAGTAGAACATCATAATAGTTAAGTAGAGAGAAAGAGAAAAGAACACTTTTTATTAATCTAAAAAGGGAGGTTACATTTGCATGAAAATGAAACCCTAAGCGAGCATTATCATTACAATAAAAAAAGAAGTACAAGAACACTACAATGATGCGTACGAAAACTAGGAATCTAAAAAATTAAAATGAGAAGGAGAGAAGGAGAAGAGCTTAAGGAAAAAACATGAAAACTCTAAGAAATAAAAATGGTAACACCTCCCCTTTGCATAAAATCTGCTTATTGAAGCCTTGGGGCTGCACTCAATTTATAGAAATTATTCTGGCTGGGTCATGCCCCCCTTACATGACCGGGTAGAGAGTGTACTGGGGGCATGTAATACTTGTTGACTTTTGCTAGCAGAAATTAATGTCTGGAAGTGACTGGCACGGTAGTTGGATTAAACGCCTTAGTTACGCGCCCGTGAAGAGGGGAGTGTCAGTTGAGGCATGATGCTGGCTTGGCAAAGTCATGTTGCGGCATTGAAAATGTGGAATTTTGTGTACACGCCCCTGGAACACGCCCGTGTCGAAGGGCGTGTCAGCTGCAGCGTGTCGGTGGACTATGGAAAGTTGTCTGCGGTGCCGAAATTGTGGACTTGCGGTACACGATCTAAATACATGTCTGTGGTGGTGTTACACGGGGGATGACCAAGGGAGTGTAGGCTGAATTTTCCTGGATTTTTACTTCGGACCATAACTTCATTCAAGTTGGGTTACATTACTTAAGTACACGCCCTGGGAGGGCATGACTTGGGGGCAAGTAATAGGAGAGAACCCAAAAAACCCCAAAAACATGAAAAACAAAAAATAAACTAAGTTAGTACAGTAATTATAAAAATAAACTAAATATGGGCTAATTGCATACGTTTAGAGTAATAAAATTTTAACTTTTACCATAGTAAATTAAACTAGAAAAGGTATTATCAAATTCCCCCAAGCTTATGCTTTGCTTGTCCCCAACCAAGGATATATAAACTAGCTAACATAAAAGTAACTAATCGAGAAGTTTTAATTTATGCTAAACAAAAGTACCAATGCGAAATTCTAAGTTGGGATAAAATGAAAGGTAAATCTAAAATAAGTACTTAAACATTGTTTATAATTTAAAAACGTTACTAACAAAAATTACTCATCCAAAAATTTAACAAAATTCTTTAAATAAATTTAAGCAAGCAACAGAATGAAATAGAGGATTGAGTTATTACTAGATCCTAAGAGACATTTTATACTCATATCAATCAAAGAACAAAAATATAAATTCAAACCCAAAACTTAACTAATCTACTATTCTTCTTCACCTAGGAGCATGAATCAAGAGGACTTATTAGGACTGAAATGTTTGGCTTAGGTATATGATTAGGAGTGGAATTCAAAGATAAACATGGAGGCTAAAATGACACTAATCCAAAACATTTGTTTCATTTAAAATTTAAACATAAAAAGGGTGAAACCATGCATTTAACCACACCATAATAATTTTTCTTTTTCTTCTATTTTTTTTTCAAAATAAGGGCCATCCATATATATATTTATATATTTTTAATTTGAAATTGGACAAACAAAACTTTTCTTTTGAGCGTACATTTTTTTCATGAAATACTCAAAATATCACAAAACAAAACTATCATAATATAAAATTTAAAACAAAACTTAAAAGATTTGTGTGATTGGTTAGGTGGGAATATTTAGCTTTGGTGAAAGAATATTGATAAGTGGAGTTAGCAATTGAAATAGGAAAAAGACTCAAAAGCGGCTAACTAGGGATATAATTTTAAGGTTGGCGTGAAGGCTCAAATGAAATAAAAAATGGCCTACATCATTTCCATGCTCCTAAAATTTATCTAAAGAATAAGTTTTGAAAAATTTCAAAAAGTATGTCCTAGATATTAAATAGAGACCAATGAACTTATCTTGGAAATTAGAATAATAAAGTATAGAATCATTCACAAATACTACACTACTCAAAGTTGACATTACAAAAATTATCTAAAAACAAGAAGAAAAATAGTGGATGAATTATTATTTTTAAGAAAGTAAAGAAAATAAAGAACAAAAACCATAAGAAAAGCATGAGTTTTAGAAACAATGTTTCGCGTTAACATGATACCATGAATTAGAAAAATATCATGGCCAACCTTTTACTTGTGAAACAAAATTAAAAAGAACGATTGAAAAAAATTAAAATTTGTTAAGCTAATATAGGGAATTTAGAGGAAAAACAAACAAAAAAGAAAGGGGTACTATTGATTTTACCAAAATTAATTTAAACTACTAAATTAATGACATATAATATATATATTTTTTTTCTTTTGATTTTGAAAATATTCTCTTTTTTTCTGGAATTTTAGATATTCTCCTTTTTTAAAATTTTTCTTTAAGAAGAAAACACTAAATTTTTTTTTATATTTTAATTTTTTTACGTAAAGAGAAAAATAAAGAAAAGAAAAGAGGGAGGAAACCCTTCCCCAAGCTTAAAATTAACATTGTCCACAATGAAGAAAGGAGGGGAAGGAGGGAGAGAAACTAATAAAGAAATTTTAAAGGACAGAATTGAAAATAGGTACTTCCCCGGATTTCCGACTCGCGATAGGATGTTTGATACCGCTCCCCAATGCTTGCGCTTTGGAACGTCATGAAATATTGTTGGGTCTATTTTTCCCAATGTCCCTAATTTGTGAGAAGTCAAACAGGTCAATGTCACGTACATCAACTATATTTGATGTGTATTTGAGGTAATGAGTTCATGTTAGTCCATATCACATTTATTGGACAAGTGGACACAAAAATTGGTTGTTGGACATAAACAAATCAGCTAAGTCCAAAGGTGTTTAGTGGAGCAAGCTCACTCAATGCCAGAGGTAAGGAATCAATATTATATAGTTGGAAATTTTCCTAAGTCCACAGGCGATGAGTGATTAGAGATCACTTAACGCCATATAATAAATGGCAATGAGTCTATCTTAGCCTAACTGGTAGATAGCCAAAAATATGGCTAAGTACACAGGTGTTGAGTGTAGTCTACTCACTCAATGCCATATAGCAAAAAGCTGTGAGTCATGCTGAGTCAGGCAAAGACAAGAGAAATAGGCTGAAAATGTGGCTAAGTCCATAGGCATTGAGTGTGGTCTACTCACTCAATGCCATACAACTTTTAGCATTGAGTGTTATTGTGCCTGTCAAAGCAACAGAAAAGTTGGGAAAATTTTTAACTAAGTCCACTAGCGTTGAGTGTAGCTTACTCACTAAACGCCATGACAGAAAATCTGTCTAAGTAGCAAGGAATTAAGTGTAGCTTACTCACTCAACGCCTTGGAGCAATAATATTGACTGTATCCTTGCTTATGTGTTTTCATATAAAGATATTTGGCTAAGTCCAAAAGCATTGAGTGTAGCTTACTCAATCAACCCCAGGTAACAGTGAAATTCTGTTAAGTAGGTTGGCGTTGAGTGGAGCTTACTCTCTCAATGCCAAGGCTCAGAAATATTTGTTAAGGCAAATATTTCTGTTAAGTAGGTTGGCGTTAAATGGAGCTTATCTCTCAATGCCAAGTAACAGAGAAATTCTATTAAGTAGGTTGGCGTTGAGTGGATCTTACTATCTCTGCACCAAGGCTCAAAAATATTTGCTAATGCAAATAACGTTTAGTGAGGCGAGCTCACTCAATGCCTTGACGCATAATTATTTGCTAAGGCAAATAGAGTTGAGTGAGGCGAGCTCACTCAACCCTCTCAATGCCTTGACGCAAAAATATTTTCTAAGACAAATAGCGTTGAATGAGGCGAGCTCACTCAATGCTCTCAATGACTAGACAGACACAATTTAGTCTAAGTGTTGTAGCATTGAGTGATGCTTACTCACTCAACGCCTTTGGTTATAATGCTTGAATTTTTTCTAAGTCCACAGATGCTGAGTCATGCTGACGTCAACAAAGTCAAAAGTAAACACAAATTCAAATGTTGCGGGAATGCTGCCATAGGCGCTGGTGGCCAGATATCATCATCCTCTGCACTTTGAAAGATATATTTTTGTCTTTAGGTGTTGTGGCCCACACACAACAAAAAACCATTGATTCAAGTGTAAATGGAAAGAATGTGATGTATGGCTAAATCTCAGCCATCAATCCTAGTTGTGGGCCCATTGCTCGATTGGCCATCAAAGAATAAAAAGGAGCAAATCGTCCCAAGCAAAAAAATCGAACCCTTTTCTAGGTTGTCAAGCCTGAAGAAGCTTTTCTACACAGAAAACTTAGTAGAGAAAAGAGATAGCTGAAGCAATCACCATATTCAACAGCAGGTTCAGAAGCAATTTAAAGGAAGTAGATCTATAAGCCCTACAAAGAAACGATAGCTTTTTGAAGAAAGATTCAACTGTCGACTTCATTGTCATTAACAACAAAAGCTTGGGCTAATATCTGCTCAATCTAAGTAGAAGTAGACACAGAGTTCTTGCTCTGGTGTCTAATCAAATAAAATTTTATTTCTTCTATATAAATTCTTTGTAAGTCTGAAGTTGTAATCCTATGTTATAAAGGCAAAGGTCTTTGTGACCTATGGTTTGGCTTAGTGATGAGAGAATGGTGTTTGTGACCTATGGTTGTGCTTAGTGCCTAAGTGGTAGGTCTGTGTGACCTGTGAGGTCCTACAGGATCTGTGATGTAAGCTCTTAAGGAGCCGAGTTTTGGGGGAAGAGCCTTGTCTAACACACTGTTAGAAAAGTGCAGAGGGACAGTGGATGTACCAAAGATTTGGTAACCACTATAAAATTACTATGTCGTCTGTGATTGTTCTTGAAAGCTAAAACTAACCTAATCACTAAGCACAGAAATAGGCTAACAATTAAGAAGATTCAAATAGAGACAAAATCCTATTCATCCCCCTTCTAGGTGTTTAGCTAGCCTTGAAAACAAGACTTTCATGTGGTATCAAAGGGAGGTTACACTTTAATGGCTTAACAGTCTGAGTAGATCTCAAAGGTTAGCTAGAAGTCTTTATCTATGTGTTCAGGAATGAACAATAAGGAGATGAGAGATGTGAGGCTTCCAATCTATAGGACGGAAGAATTCGACATCTGGAAAGCAAGGATGAGGATGTTCATTAAAGCCGCTAACCCTAGGATGTATTCTACATTCAAAGAGGGACCATTCATCCCAATGAAGGTCTCAAAACTGGATGCACAGGTCCAGACACCCAAGACATATGATGAGATGACTAAGAATGAACTTGTCTTGGCCTCAATAGATAAAAGAGCAATGAATATAATTATGAGTGTTGTTGATGACTCTACACTTCAGAACCTGATCCATTGCACAACAGTGAAGGAAATGCGGGACACACTGGTGATCTAGATGGAGGGGATAGATGAAGTTTCAGATGATAGGAATTCCATGCTCAACCAAGAGTATGAGGCTTTCAGGCAATCGAAGGGGGACAACATTACCACCAGTGTTGAATAGTTCTTTAGGATAGTGAAAGAACTGAAGACTTATGGAAGGTTATTCAGTCAGTATTAACTGAATGACAAGTTCCTTAGATCTCTCACTAGATATGGGGACACAAAAATCTATACCATCAGAGAAGTGGAAAAACTGGGTGACACTGCTCCTCACACCCTCTTTGGGAAACTGCTGTCATAGGAGATGCAGCTGGCTGTCAAGAAAGAGGAGGAGAACAAAAACAAGTCCTAGGGAAGAGACAAGGTTGTAGCATTCAAAGTTAAAGGCTCCAAAAAAAGCTGAAGAAAGTCTCCCTCTCCACCAATGAGAGATGATGAATCTAATTCTGGAAGATTAGGGAAAACACATCAGACTGCCAATGGTCTGATGAAGATTTTGGTGCCTTCTCTATTCGCGTCGAGAATGTCTCTTGGTCACTGGAGAACCTGCAAGAGAGAAAAAAAATAAAAGAGGGACTGCGAGTTGTCGGCTACTAGCGGTAAAATGAAAAGGAGACAAAAGGGGGCCGCCAAAAGCGGCGACATCAGAGTTCGCCCGTCGCGGCTAAAACCACTCCTATGAAGGAATTTTTGGCTGTCATAAATGAAGTGATTACAACGGTTACCAAGGAGAACCCAATCGGACAGTAACACGCTCGCCAAAGGATTCGAGACCGCTGCCACAGACAGCGAGCTTGAGGATTCGATTCACGATGCCTAGAGAGTACTGTTCATGCCTATTTATAGGCTCGGGGTCCTGCCCGAGCGGGCAGGCGCTAGAATCACCGGCTGCTCGGGGTACAGGAGAGCGGGCAGCGGTGATAGGATGCGCAGCTAGAGAAGAAAGAAGGCAAGCTCTTAACCACGCGGATACGCGGTCTTCAATAAAAAAACTGGCATCTCTCAGACAGAAAAACGGCTTGCTGACTGCCACGGTCTCGCGGTTACGCGGTCAAGAAATGGATCCTTGACTCATCTTAAGGGAGAATCAGAATAGCGGTCTTCCGGGTAAACATTATCCCCGCACATTTCTGAATGTTGGAGAATTTTGGAAATGTTAGCTTTATCCGCCAGACCGATATAGCCTTTAATGCGCCCCGAAGCTATAAATTACTCAGGAAGGAGAAAGATCAAGATATTCCCTGGGATACAGCATACTTGGACTGCGGTTAACACTTTGTTGCTTTCTATGCCGATGAAAAGCTTGTTGGGAGATAAGTACAGGAGATCTGGTTCGAATGTGAAGCCACTCGTTCGGGAAAATGCGGTCAAAGTTGCCATCCCTCCCGACCCATCGACTTAGAAAACTGCCACAACTTCCACATCATTGATTATTCTAGCCGAACAACTGGGCGAAGAGAGCAGTATAGGCGGGACAAAAAATGTCCTACCTGCCACCCCTAAGACCGTCATTACCCCTGACGTCGACAACACAAGCAACACTCCACACAATCAGGACGACGAATTACTTTCTTCAGCCGACACACTTATTGATATCCGGGAGAAAGCCATGAAGGCCGCTTTGACCACGGCGGATAAACTAAAAATCGAGTTGGGGATCAGCGGGTCTGCTCCGGTGAAACGAAAGCACCGATCCGGACCGACCGTCGAGGAGCGAGTAGAAAGGAAGCTTCGCCAAAAGTGAAAAGAGAATAAGAAGTCATCAGTTCTCAAAGTCGTTACGGCCCTGCTAACCACCATTTCTGAGAAGGGCGAGATATCTGTGGACACGCAAAAGGAGATCGAACAGCCGTTAGAGGTAACCGCGATGGCCATGCTAGAGAAATTTCTTATCGCGGACGAAGACTCTCTGGAACTTGATCTCCCTGTTAACGTCGGTTATTTGTAGGGGATGGAGGGAATCCTTCACAGTATGGTCGTAACGAGTGGTGCGAATCTTACAACCGAATCCCTCGCCTTGCTTCATAAAGAGCCTACCATCAAAGAAGCACTTCTATCCATTGGCCTTGCCCCTGACGACAAGACGGACTTGGACATGCCTGAGCGGGTAGGAGAAACTGAGACCCCTCGGCCAGGTAAATTGTTGTCCGCTTCGAGTAGGGAAAATCTCAAAAAGAAGATACTGCGAAGAAAACGTCCAGTCCGCCTGATCTCCAAATGTAGGGAAATCTCGATGACCAAGGAGATAAATGAGGCAGGATGAACACAGTCCACGCGACTTTGGAAAGCCCAGATAAGAAAGATCAATCCGGAGAACGCACGATGACCAATATTCTCTGACCGCGAGTTATCGGCAGCGAGAGAAAGACTAGAATTTGATCCATTTCCTCAAAGTATCGTCCCTTTAGTCTGTCTTATCCGTTGATGATCATCATTTTAACTGCTTGTTGTGTTGTTGTTTCAGTGGAAAAAGGTGCGGGCTCGGCGATCATCCTTGTGAACAGTCCACCTCCAACTGACGAGGGACAGAGGTTTCCTGCTGAACTTAACCGTAAGATCGAGCATTTAGAGGAAAAGCTTCAATCTGCGTAGGAGGAGAAAGATTTGCAAAGACTGACGGTGGAGAATTTGGCTGGAGAGGTGAACTCGGACAGTAAAGAAGCCGCCATGGCCTTGGAGGAGGCCAGAGTTGCCCGAGAAGAGACAAGATGTGGGAAGGCGCAGCTGATCGTGCAAGCCGCAGCGCACGAGAAGGAGCTGAGGGATCGAGATCAGCGGCAAAAACTACTACTGGACGATGTCGCCCACTATCGAAACTGGTGCCATCAGGGAGAGAATGAAGTGCGACGCCGGCCCGGGATCCCGGGGAGTGATGGTATGGTTCGGGATGAGACCTTGTCGATGAATCAAGCAGCTTCAACTGCGCGACTTGCCGGCCAAGCGGCCTCCACTGAAACGGGGGTATATCATGGCCATGTGGGCCGAGACGCTGCAAAGATTAATCAACACCATCATACTGTGCTTCACCATCTATCCGCTGCGATCTCCACGATCCTGCACGCGGGTTACTTGGTGGCTCACATTGGTGGGAACCTGCTAGACTGCGGCGAACTAATGAGAAAAAAGAGAAAAAGGCAAGAGATTGCAAAGGGAAATAGCCTTGTATATTTATTTGAACTTGGCAGCACTGTGCGGTTAGATTTATTCGTGAACTATTGTTTGAATTTCAAATTTCCCTTGTTATTATATCTTTTAACCGCTCGGCTTCTAGTTCCGATATACACACGCGGTTTTTCTAGCATATGTCCGATCATTTATGCTTTTCCGATTACAATTTTCTCTATAAATAGTACAGAAGATTCTTCCCTTATAAAAAAATTTGAGTTCAATACTTCCACCGAATAGGAAAAATGGTATCCGAGCGATCTAGTGCTTCAGCCGTATTTCTCCGGTCAGAATTCAGGAGCTCCTCCTTGACCGAAAGCGAGCTTTTGCAATTTGTGCACAGGCATATGCATGATGATTAATTAGTCGTGCGGTTACCTTCAGCGGTAGAGCGGTTAAATATAGGTTGAAATAACATTGCTGTCATACCCATCGATCACTTTGAACATGGCTTTTCTTTCCCCCCTTTCATCGAGCTGGTAGAAATTATGCACTTTTATGGAGTTGTCCTCAGTCAGCTCCCCCCGAACACAATTGGCGCCATAATGAGCTTTCTGATCTATCTGCGTTCGGAGCGGGTAAAATTCACTATGAATCTCTTCAGAAACTGCTTCGTGGCCCGATTGATCAGGGCGATCAAAAAGGAAAACAAACTTTTCCGTGACATTATTTACTTCCGCTGCAAGGATTTGAAGGTAGTAAATCTCCCTAACAAAGTTACAGACTGGTCGACTAGATATCTAGTCTTTACGGGTAACCTCAGAGTTCTTCCCCTAAGTCTGCAAGCCCATGCGACTAACATCTTTATAGGATAGAGCTCATGGGAAGGAATTAAAAATCGCCAATTTCTATAAGGAGCGGTTGGATATCACCTATTATCTGCCACTGCGGGAGTCGCGGCCGATTACGATACGACCAGCTGTAAGCGTTCTGCTGCTTTAAGAAGTTTGTATTCAATGTTCATGTTGTTCTGTTAACCCCTTTCTTTTACAGTTCAGCTAGAGGTTCCGACGGGCAAGCCGATCTCTCTAGAAGGTCCGGTGCTGACTCAAAGTGAGCTGCATAAACAGAGGGAAGCTGACCGTATCGAGGCCGATGAGCCTGCTGCGAGTGAATGTCCAGCCATTCCTTTCGTGCCAGATTGGATCGAGAAGCCCCTGATGGATCTCCGCGGTAAGGAGGCCGTGCGATTCCATTGGAGTGGGGAACATATATCGGTTTCAACTTCTCTTTTTCCCTGGTCAAGCTATAAACTTACTCGTCATGCCCGGGAGGCTGGATTTGCCCTATATGGGAAGAAAAACATGGCTGAGATGAAATCAGTGCTAACCGCACGACTACCCACCTTAGCCGCTCAAGCTCGGGCGAGAAGCTTCACCCTTGATCATTTCATGGGTGAGGCTCTGGCCGAGGTTATTGGCATAGCCGAGCGGCTAGATTTAAGGGTGGAGGAGTTAGAAGAAGAAAATGAAGCTCTAAAGGCGGATAACAAAAAGCTGAGAGAGAGCGTCGAGGTAACAAGAACTTTACTTGCTATTTTTTATCCGATCGGTCTCACATTCTAACCAAATTTTACATTGTCCTTACTTTTACAGCGAATGTATAACCGGGAGAACCTGGCTTTCTAGCACAAAATCATCTCCCATTTGCGTGAAGGAGGGGAGGATATTCATTACATCCTTAAGGAGAGAGGTTCTTTTGTACCGGAGGAACAAAAACATACATTTGACGACCTCTTTCCTGACTTCAAAACCTTGGAGGCCGAGCGGGATAATGCAGCCAGTGCGGCTAAGATAGATGAATCATCTTCCGCTCCTGAGGTTAAAGCTGATACTCGCGATGGTGAAGAGAACGACGCCGAAGAAGTTACTGAGGAAGATTCCGGGGATAGCGGAGAAACTGATTCTCCAAAATCTTCCGGATCGAGTGAGTCTGCGAGTGCTTCAAGTTCGTCCAGTTCAGGACGGGATCGTCAAAAGAAGAAAGCCAAGATATAAACGGGATGTATATATTTTCTCTTTTCAGACCACGCAGACTCTATTTTTGTAAACCACGTGGTATATGTGTAATAGCCCTTTCTATGAATGATAGTCTTAATTTCTTATGATGTATGATGTCGTGTGGTTGAATTGTTTTTACTTTCTCGCTTAATTAACAGATTGAAAAGAATATTTCCCAACATGATCGTGCACTGAACTTCGCGTGATGGGTTTGCGACTCTTACCTTTTTTGCCCATTCTATTATAATTTGGATAAGAAAATCAGTACGGAATTCCCTATAACAATCTGGCGACTTGAAGTCTTAAATCCGCGCGATTACATGGAGATTAGAGAAACAGTATAGAACTCCATATAACAAGCTGGCGATCTGAAACTTATATTCGCGCGATTACATGCAGATTAGATAAATAGTATAGAACTCCATATAACAAGCTGGCGAATTGAAACTTATATTCGCACGATTACATGGAGATTAGAGAAACAGTATAGAACTCCATATAACAAGCTGGCAACTTGAAACTTTATATTCGCTCGATTACAAGATAATAATTTACTGGTCGGGCTAGCGGTGGTGACTGGTTCGCTGCTTCTTGTCGACTCACCTGCTTGTCTTGATCATTTTTATCCGAGAGACTGACTTGACCGCTTATCCGATAGCGAATAGAATCTCCGAGAGGCTCGCCCTGCGATCAACCCAATTTCATCTTACCGTGCGGTTATGCGACAAAAATGAGTTTAGAAAAAATAAAGGAGGTTTTCCCAACCACAACCCAGATTGATCAACAAGGATGAGGCTGGTGGGTGCTGAGACCGCACCATCTCATCTCAAGAAAGATCAAAAAAATCGTAATAATATTCCTTATGACACATGGTAGAGCTATGCACCCACCCTAACCATCCTAAAATACAGAGGTAGTGTGCTAGGTGCCAGCTGGGATCCGACGCCCAGAAGCCCTCCGCACGAGAATCGGCAAGCTCCCACTACACGGTGAGAAAACTCCCCGCTACACGTTGTATTGGTGGTGTTATGCTAATGACAACGACTCTCGTGGGGGATCGAGCTGGACTCGGCGGTGTTACCCCGGGCTTAACATTTCCTAGCTTCGAGTCGTGAGAGTATGTACCACATGATTTGTCCTAATAATAAAACTTCTTCAAATCATCGCCGCTCCAGGTATGAATGATGTCCTCACCTTCATACATTTGTAGCTTGTATTCCCCCTTTTTAGAACTTCTTTTATGATAAAGGGTCCGATCCAATTGGGATTTAATTTTCCGACCGGGATATTTCTTGCGGTAGCATCCACTTTCTTCAAAACTAGGTCTCCTACTTGAAATTGTTTGATCCTCACTTTCTAATCGAAATATCGCGCCATTCTCCTTTTTACTTCCTCCTTTATGATGGTAGCCTCATCTCAAAGTTCCTCGATTTGATCCATGAAGTATCTCATCTTTTCGTCATTAATTTCAAGCCAGTCTTCCTAGTTTTTCCTAGCTAGCAAGTCCCTCGGCGATGATACTTCGAACTCTATTGGGATGAGGGCCTCTGATCCATGTGAGAGCTTGAATGGAGTCTCTCCTATGGAGCTGGAAGGTGTAGTCCTTAGGGCCCATAATACTGAGGGGATTTGATCATCCCAACTGCTCTTCAAACTCTGAACTCTTTTCTTGACTAAGTTAAGAATTTGCTTATTGGCCGCTTCTACTTGGTCGTTGCTCCGGGGATGATGTACTGAGGAAAATCGATGGTCAGTTCCCGCCTTCTTGCAAAAATCAACAATTTCTGCGTTATTGAACTGAGGTCCGTTATGTGTGATTATCTCCATGGGACTCCGTGCCTATAAATTATATCACCCCAAATAAAAATTTTGACTATTTGAGTTGTAGTCCTTGCTAGCGCTTTGGCCTCAATCCACTTAGTGAAGTAGTCAATCATAACCAAGATGAAGCGTCGTTGACTACTCGCCATTAGAAAAGGCCCAATGAGGTCCATCCCCCAAATTGCAAATGGCCATGGTGACGTGATCGAGCAAAGTTGTCGCGCGGGCTGGAGTTGAAGTGGAGCAAATTTCTGGCATTGAACACATTTCTTGGCATACATCTCTGCGTCTTTCCTCATTGTTGGCAAAAATTACCCCATGACGTAAGATTTGCTGTTCTAGGATTCTGGCTCTAGAATGGATACCACATTCTCTCGAATGGATGTCTTGAAGAATGGTGGGGACTTCCTCTTCCGCAACGCATCTTGACATGGGTGAGATGAAAGTTCTTCTGTAAAGTATCCCGAAAATCAAGTTGTAATATGCTTCTTTAACTTTGAATCTTCTTCGATCTTTAATAGTAGGGTGATATTCTCCTTTTGATAGGTATAGAATGAATGGATCTACCCAAGAGCAATGCTGGTCGACTTGCATTGCCTCCCCTTCTTCGACTGATGGTTGAAAAAGCTCGGATGTTACTTCCCCCGTAGTAACGCCGAATTTTGATAAGGCATCGGCTTCCTCATTCCCGATCCTAGGGATGTGTTCAATAATAAAGCTTTTGAATCTCTCGTTTTCTGCTTTTAGCAGCACGAGATATTGTTTGAGAATTGGTTCTCGGGTTTCGATGTTCCCGATCACTTGCGACGCCATTACTAAGGAATTTGTTTTGACGTGGGCGTGATCGATGCCGAGTTCTTTCGCAAATCTTAACCCTACAAGAAGTGCTTCATATTCGGCCTGATTGTTAGTAACCGGGAAAAAGAACTTCACCGCATGCTTTATTTTGACTCTGTTCGGATTGATGAGGACTATCCCTGCTCCTGACGAATTCTTCCCAGAAGCTCCATCGACATAAATGATCCAAGCGGATGGAAAATTTTCTTTCTGAGCAAAACTTTGATCTGTGGTTTCTACCATGAAATCTGCTAAAACCTGAGCTTTTATTGCTGTTCGTGGTACGTATGTGATTTCGAATTCACTTAGCTCGATCGCCCATTTAGCGAGTCTTCACGAATGTTCTGGCCTTTCTAATATCCTTTTTATGGGCTGATCCACCACAACTTGTATTGAATGTGCCTGGAAATATGGACGGAGTCGACACGCAGAGATGACCAAGGCCAAAGCCAGCTTTTCGAGGATAGGGTATCTTAATTCAACGCTTTTTAGGATATGGCTAACATAATATACTGGGAATTGTCTTTTCTTTTCCTCCCTGACAAGAACGGAACTAACCGCCTTAGGTCCCACTCCCAGATATATGTATAATGGTTCTCCTAGGCGAGGAATTTGTAACAATGGAGTCGTTGTTAACTGTCTTTTGAGTTGTTTCAAAGCCTCATCGCATTCATCAGTCTATTCAAACTTTGAGGCCCCCCGAAGAGTCTTAAAGAAGGGAGCGCTCTTATCTCCTACCCTGGAGATGAAGCGACTAAGACCTGCTAGCCTTCCTCCTAGCTGTTGGACCTCCTTTGGGGAGCGAGGAGGTGTCATACCCAGGATAGCTTTTACCTTATCAGGATTGGGAGCCAACCCTTCGGGGTAAGGAGGTGACCAAGGAACTTCCCTTGGCTGGCACAAAAAACACAATTCAACGGGATTAGCCTGATCCTAAACTCTCGTAGGGTAGCGAAGGTTTTTGCGAGATCCTCTAAATACGCCGAAAAGGATTTACTTTTTATGAGGAGATCGTCGACATTAACTTCTAAGTTTCTTCCCATTTGGTCCTTGAAAATGGAATCCATCTTGCGTTGATAAGTAGCTCCTGTATTTTTAAGCCCAAAGGGCATCACTAGATAGCAAAAACACCCTTTATTCGTGATAAAGGACGTGTATGGTATGTCTGGTTTGTGCATCTTGATCTAGTGATAGCCAGAGAACGCGTCTAAAAAGCTCATAACAGAATAACCAACCGTAGAATCTACTAAAGCATCTATTCGAGGAAAGGGGATAGAAATCTTTGGGGCACGCTTTATTGTGTTTTGTGAAATCTACGCACATCCTCCATTTTCCCTCCGGTTTTGGCACCATTACAACATTCGATATACAGGCGGGGTATTGTATTTCTTGAAAAAATTTATCTTTTACAAGCTTGGTGACCTCTTCCTGGATTGGACTGGCCAGTTTTGTTGCAACGTCTCTCTTCTTTTGCTGTACAACCTTATATATTTGGTCAATATTGAGATGATGGCATGCTACGTCTGGATCCACTCCGGGCATATCTTCAGGAGACCACGCGAAGATGTCGAGGTTCTTCAGGAGACAGGGGATTATTTGGGTTTTCTCCTCTTCATATAGCTCTGCATTGATGGAGAGCTTTTTCTCCTCTCCCTAAGCGATGGGCACCTTCTCGATAGGTTGAGTAGCTTCCAGATGGAGTCCTTCCTTCACATTCTCTTTTGGTTCTCCAAGCTCAATTGCTGTGTCTGCCGGAGGGGTTACCTGTTCAATCACGTTAACCATTTACACATAACATTCTCGGGCCACCCGATGGTTACTCCTGATCCGATACTGTTGTCGTTGAGGAGAGAATTTGATAGCCAGATGGTAAGTCGACACAATTACCCGATACTTGTTTAGTAGAGACCTCCCAAAAATCGCATAATAGCTGCTTTCCGCGTCGATTACCACAAACCGGATCATCTTCGTGTTTACCCCCAGAGTCACTAATAGCGAAATGTTTCCTTCTGCTTCCTTCCTCTCTCCGGAGAAGCCGTAGAGTTGCCCCTCGATAGAAGACAAGTGCTTCCCGGTCTTTAGGGCCTCGAACGTCTTCTTGAACAAGAGATTCACCGAGCTTCCCGTATCTATCAGAATCTTGTCTACTGTGAAATTCTCGATGATGGCTTGGATAACAACCGCATAGTTGAATGGGTTGGCGACGGATGAGAAATCATCTGGACCAAAAGTAACGAGTTCCCTAGTTGGAGCCGAAGAAGACGTCATATCCACCTCTTGCTTACACAACTTTTAAATGGAAGATTTTTGGCTTGATTCGAGGCCTCCCCCTCCGTGTATGCAAAAAAGCTGCCCAAGGGTTCCCTCATCATGAACATCCACACAATCATTCAGGTAATGCATATCACCTAGGCTGCAAACGTCAGCGATGTCCTCACATTCCTGGAACACCTCAGCCACCTCTTTGCTCTTTGAGGTGTTTGAATTGATGGGAGCCTCTTTACAGAAGAGGTCTGACATTTTTCCTTCTAAAACCAGTCTTCTTTCCAAAAAGCGAAGGGCCTAACAGTGCTTTGTAGGATGCCCCTCTTCCTTGTGAAATTCGCAGAAATTCTTAGAGTTGGGGGGTCTTACCTCTCCCCGGGGTTTTTCCATTCTGAAATCTTTTCTTTGAAGGACCTCAGTGATTTCCTCCACAGTCATGTTCGTAACGTGATATTCTTCGCGCTGACTAATAGGAAGGACTTGTGGGACCACCGGAACAGGAACAGTGTTCAAGGGCAGCATTTGCTCTCGGAACTGCTGATGATTGAGGAATGGCCTCTTATGACGAAAGTTTCTACCCCTTTGAGGTGAGGACTGATGATCATGACGGGAAGGTTTTGAAACGTGGAGCGCCGTGGAAGAATTGCCTTAGCCGCCACCACCTGCCATAGAGGTTAAAGTAGAAATATAGGTTGGGTTAGCACTTTCTCCTTCAATGAACTTGTTTGTGAGAGCGATTAGGGCTTGATAAGTTGTTGGAGCCTTTGTCGTGGCTTTGAATTTTAACGGGCCTTCCTGGAGGCCATTGATTAGGGCGACCTTGTAATAATCTGGGTCTGCATTCTCTACTTCCAGAATTTCCCTTTGAAAATGATCTACAAATCGCGCCACTCTTTCTCCCTCCCTTTGTATAATTTTGAAAAGAGCCGCAAGACCACTTTTCCTTTTTTTGGAGGTTGAAAACCTCAACAAAAGCTCTTTGCAGAGCCCGGCGAAAGAGTCCATCGAGCGAGGATGAAGCTCGTGAAACAACTCTCGAGCCTGCCCGTCAAAAGTCGTCACCAGCAACTTACAATTTAGTGCATCCGTCAGAAATCTAAGGGCCACAGCATCTTCGAATGCCTACAGGTGCGTAACCGGGTAGGACACGCTGATATAAGAAGGTAAACGAGGTTCTCTGAAATTGTTTGGTGCGGGCTCTCACCTTATCCACGCGACAAACGGAGACGGGTCATCCATCTCAGCCGGGGTTGAAGGTGGGGCGCGATTAGAATTTGGGAAATCAGTGGGTATGCCGGGTTGGCGGTCTTCTTCGAAGCCTAGCCGCCTAGCCGGACCTGCCTGAGCGGTATCTTGGAAATAACCCATGAATGGACCTCGTTCGTCTTCCTGGGGCTACCGTTGCATGGTGGTTTGACATTGCTGGAAAGATGGCTGATAGGTCGCGGGGGTCGGGAATATCACGGGTTCCTCGGGTGCTGTGGCTGGAGGTATCAAAAACTGCTGGTTAAGAGATGCTAGAGCTTGGCCGATCGCATCAAGGCGTTCTCCGGTTTCACACCTATCTCTCTCCATTTCCTAGCGAGATTGTTCGAACGCCCTCCATAGGGATTCTTCTGAGGAACTCGCGCGGTTAGAATGATGACAATGAGAGTGGTGAGGGGATCGCCTGTACGACATATTGAGACCGCTTGGATTCACGTACAACTCGAATCTAAAGGTCGCGTGTTCAATATTCGTGTCGAGAATGTCTCTTGGTCGCTGGAGAACTTGGAAGAGATAAAACGATTAAAGAGGGACTGCGAGTTGTCGGCTACTAGCGGTTAAATGAAAAGGAGACAAAAGGGGCCGCCGAAAGCGGCCAAATCAGAGTTTTCCTGTCGCGGCTAAAACCACACCTGCGACGGGCTTTTCGGCTGTCATAAATGAAGCGATTATAACGGTTACCCAGGAGAACCCGATCAGACAGTAACCCGCTCGGCAAAGGATTCGAGACCACTGCCACAAACAGCGTGCTTGAGGATTCGATTTGCGATGCCTAGAGAGTACTGTTCATGCCTATTTATAGGCTCGGGGTCCTGCCCGAGCGGGCAGGCGCTAGAATCACCGGCTGCCAGGCGGAAAGAAGAGCGGGCAGCGGTGACAAGATGCGCAGCTAGAGAAGTAAGAAGGAAAGCTCTTAACCGCGCGGCTACGCGGTCTTCAATAAAAAGACCGGCGGCTCTCAGACATAAAACGACTTGCTGACTGCCACAGTATCGCGGTTACGCGGTCAATAAACGGATCCTTGACTCATCTTAAGGGAGAATCAGAATAGCAGTCTTCCGGGTAAACATAAAAGAGGGCCTCTATTAGGATGAGGGCCTTTGATCAATGTTCGAGTCGAGAATGTCTCTTAGTCGCTAGAGAACCTGCAAGAGAGAAAACGATAAAAGAGGGACTGCGAGTTGTCGGCTACGAGCGGTTAAATAAAAAGGAGACAAAAGGGGGCCGCCGAAAGCAACGACATCAGAGTTTGCCCGTCGCGGCTAAAACAACTCCTGCGACGGGCTTTTCGGCTGTCATAAATGAAGCGATTACAACGGTTTCCAAGGAGAACCCGATCAGACAGTAACCCTCTCGGCAAAGGATTCGATACCGCTGCCACAAACGACGAGCTTGAGGATTCGATTCGCGATGCCTAGAGAGTACTGTTCATGCATATTTATTGGATCGGGGTCCTGCCCGAGCGGGCAGGCACTAGAATCACCGGCTGCCCGGGGGACAGGAGAGCGGGCAGCAGTGACAGGATGCGCAGCTACAGAAGAAAGAAGGCAAGCTCTTAACCGCGCGGCTACGCGGTCTTCAATAAAAAAACCGACGGCTCTCAGACGGAAAAACGGCTTGCTGACTGCCACGGTCTCGCGGTTACGCGGTCAAGAAACGGATCCTTGACTCATCTTAAGGGAGAATCAGAATAGCGGTCTTCTGGGTAAACATTATCCCCACACATTTCCGAATGTTGGAGAATTTTGGAAAAGTTAGCTTTATCCGCCAGACCGATATAGCCTTTAATGCGCCCCGAAGCTATAAATAATGCTGGAAGGAGAGAGATCCAGATATTCCCTGGGATACAACATACTTGGACTACAGTTAACACTTTGTTGCTCTCTATGCCGATGAAAAGCTTGTTGGGAGATATATACAGGAGATCTGGTTCGAATGTGAAGCCACTCATTCGGGAAAATGCGGTCAAAGTTGCCAGCCCGCCCGACACATCGACTGAGAAAACTGCCACAGCTTCCACATCATTGATTATTCTAGCCGAACAACTGGGCAAAGCGAGCGGTATAGGCGGGACAAAAAACGTCCTACCTGCCACCCCTAAGAACGTCATTACCCCTGACGTTGACATCACAAGCAACACTCCACACAATCATGACGACAAATTACTTTATTCAGCTGACACCCTTACTGATATCCGGGAGAAAGCCATGAAGGCCGCTTTGACCGCGGCGGATAAACTAAAAATCGAGTTGGGGATCAGCGAGTCTGTTCCGGAGAAATAAAAGCTCCGATCCGGACCGACCTTCGAGGAGTGGGTAGAAAGGAAGCTTCGCCAAAAGTGAAAAGAGAATAAGTAGTCATCCGTTCTCAAAGTTGTTACGGCCCCGCTAACCACCATTTCTGAGGAGGGCGAGATATCTGTAGAATCGTAAAAGGAGATATAACAGCTGTCAGAGGTAACCGCGATGGCCATGCTAGAGAAATTTCTTATCACGGACGAAGACTCTCTGGAACTTGATCTCCCTGTTAACGCCGGTTATTTGCAGGGGATGGAGGGAATTCTTCACAGTATGGTCGTAATGAGTGCTGCGAATCTTACAACCGATTCCCTCGTCGAGCTTCATAAAATGCCTGATGTCGAAGAAGCACTTCTAGCCGCTGGCCTTGCCTCGGACGACAAGACTGACTTGGACATGCCCGAGCGGGTAGGAGAAACTGAGACCCCTCGGCCAAGTAAATTGTTGTACGCTTTGAGTAGGGAAAATCTCGCAAAGAAGATACTGCGGAGAAAATGTCCAGTCCGCCTGATCTCCGAAGGTAGGGAAATCCCGATGACCAAGGAGATACATGAGGCGGGAAGAACCAAGTCCACGCGACTTTGGAAAGCCAAGATAAGAAAGATCAATCCAGAGAATGCGCGACCACCAATATTCTCTGACCGCCAGTTATCGGCAGCAAGAGAAAGACTTGAATTTGATCCATTGCCTCAAAGTATCATCCCTTTAGTCTGTCTTATCCATCGATGATCCTCATTTTAACTGCTTATTGTGTTGCTGTTTCAGTGGCAAGAGGTGCGGGCTCGGCAATCATCCTTGTGAACAGTCCACCTCCATCTGACGAGGGACAGAGGTCTCCTGGTAAACTTAACCATAAGATCACGCGGTTAGAGGAAAAGCTTCAATCTGCGGAGCAGGAGAAAGATGCGCTAAGACTGACGGTGGAGAATTTTGCTGGAGAGGTGAACTCGGCCCGTAAAGAAGCCGCAGTGGCTTTGGAGGAGGCCAGAGTTGCCCGAGAAGAGACAAGATGCGGGAAGGCGCAGCTGATCGCGCAAGCCGCAGCGCACGAGAAGGATCTGAGGGATTGAGATCAGCGGCAAAAACGACTACTAGACGATGTCGCCCACTATCGAAACCGGTGCCATCAGGTAGAGAATGAAGTGCAACGTAGGCCCGGGACCCAGAGGGGTGATGGTATGGTTTAGGATGAGACCTTGTCGATGAATCAAGATGCTTCAACTGCGAGACTTGCCGACCAAGCGGCCTCCACTAAAACGGGGGTATATCTTGGCTGTGTGCGCCGCGACGCTGCAAAGATTCATCGGCAGCATCATACTGTGCTTCACAATCTATCCGCTGCGATCTCCACGATCATGTACGCGGGTGACTTGGTGGCTCACATTGGTGGGAACTTTCCAGACCGCGGCGAACTAATGAGCGAAGAGAGAAAAAGGGAAGAGAATGCAAAGGGAAAATAGCCTTGTATATTTATTTGAACTTGGCGGCCCGTTGCGGTTAGAATTATTCGTGAACTGTTGTTTGAATATTAAATTTCCCTTGCTATTATATCTTTTAACCGCTCGGCTTCTCATTCCGACATACCCGCGCGATTTTTCTACCATATGTCCGATCATTTATGCTTTTCACATTACAATTTTCTCTATAAATAGTACAGAAGATTCTTTCCTTATAATAAAATTAGAGTTCAATACTTCCACCGGATAGGAATAATGGTATCTGAGCGATCTAGTGCTTCAACCGTATTTCTCCAGTCAGAATTCAGGAGCTCCTCCTTGACTGAAAGCGAGCTTTTGCAGTTTGTGCACAGGCATATGCATGATGATTCAATAGTCGCGCGGTTACCTTCAGCGGCGGAGCGGTTAAATACGGCTGGAAATAACATTGTTGTCATACCCATCGATCACTTTGAACATTGCTTTTCTTTCCCCCCTTTCATCGAGGTGGTTGAAATTATGGACTTTTATGGAGTCGTCCTCAGTCAGCTCCCCCTGAACACAATTGGCGCCATAATGAGCTTTCTTATCTATCTGCGTTCGGAGCGGGAAAAATTCACTATGAATCTCTTAAGAAACTGCTTCGTGGCCCGACCGATCAGGGCGGGCAAAAAGGAAAACAAACTTTTCCGTGGCATTATTTACTTCGGCTGCAAGGGTTTGAAGGTAGTAAATCTCCCTAACAAAGTTACGGACTGGTCGACTAGATATTTGGTCTTTACGGGTAACCTCGGAGTTCTTCCCCTAAGTCCGCAAGCCCGTGCGGCTAACATCTTTAGAAGGATTGAGCTCGGGGGGAAGGAATTAGAAATCACCAATTTCTACAAGGAGCGGTTGGATATCACTTATTATCTGCCACTGCGGGTAGTCGCGGCCGATTACGATACGACCAGCTGTAAGCATTCTGCTGCTTTAAGAAGTTTGTATTCAATGTTCATGTTTTTCTGTTAACACATTTCTTTTACAGTTCAGCTAGAGGTTCCGACGGGCATACCTATCTCTCCAGAAGGTCCGGTGCTGACTCAAAGTGAGCTGCGTAAACAAAGGGAAGCTGACCATAACGAGGCCGATGAGCCTGCTGCGAGTGAAAGTCAAGCCATTCCTTTCGTGTCGGATTGGATCGAGAAGCCCCTGATGGATCTCCGCGGTAAGGAGGTCGTGCGATTCAATCGGAGTGGGGAACATATCTCGGTTTAAACTTCTCTTCCTCCCTGGTCAAGCTCTAAACTTAATCGTCATGCCGGGCGGCTGGCTTTGCCCTATATGGGAAGAAAAACATGGCCGAGATGAAATCAGTGCCAACCGCACGACTACCCACCTTAGCCGCTCAAGCTCGGGCGAGAAGCTTCACCCTTGATCATTTCATGGGTGAGGCTCTGGCCGAGGTTACTGGCGTAGCTGAGTGGCTAGAGGTAAGGGTTGAGGAGTTAGAAGAAGAAAATGAAGCTTTGAAGGTGGATAACAAAAAGCTGAGAGAGAGCGTCGAGGTAACAAGAACTTTACTTGCTATCTTTTATCCGATCGGTCTCAAATTCTAACCAAATTTTACATTGTCCTTACTCTTACAGCGACTGTATAATCGTGAGAACCCGGCTTTCTTGAACAAAATCATCTCCCATTTGCGGGAAGGATGGGAGGATATTCTTTACATCCTCAAGGAGAGAGGTTCTTTGGTACCGGAGGAACAAAAACTTACATTCGACGACCTCTTTCCTGACTTCAAAACACTGGATGCCGAGCGGGATAATGTAGCTAGTGCGGCTAAGATAGCTGAATCATCTCCCGCTCCAGAGGTTAAAGCTGATACTCGCGATGGTAAAGAGAACGACGCCGAAGAAGTTACCGAGGAAGATTCAGGGGATAGCGGAGAGTCCGATTCTCCAGAATCTTCCGGATCGAGCGAGTCTTCGAGTGCTTCATGTTCATCCAGTTCGGGACGGGATTGTCAAAAGAAGAAAGCCAAGATATAAATGGGATGTATCTATTTTCTCTTTTCAAACTGCGCGGACTATATTTTTGTAAACCACGCGGTATATGTGTAATAGCCCTTTCTATGAATGACAGTCTTAATTTCTTATGCTGTGTGATGTCGTGTGGTTGAATGGTTTTTTACTTTCTCGGTTAATTAACGGATTGAAAAGAATATTTCACAACTTGATCCTGCATCGAACTTCGCGTGACAGGTTTGCGACTCGTACATTTTTTGCCCGTTAGATTATAATTTGGATAAGAAAATCAGTACGGAATTCCCTATAACAATCTGGCGACTCGAAGTCTTATATCTGCGCGATTACATGCAGATTAGAGAAACAGTATAGAACTCCATATAACAAGCTGGCGACTTGAAACTTATATTCGCACGATTACATGCAGATTAGAGAAACAGTATAGAGCTCCGTATAACAAGCTGGCGACTTGAAACTTATATTCCCGCGATTACTTGCAGATTATAGAAACAGTATAGAACTCCATATAACAAGCTGGCGACTTTAAACTTTATATCCGCTCCATTACAAGATAATTATTTACTGGTCGGGCTAGCGGTGGTCACTGGTTCGCTGCTTCTTGTCGACTCACCTGCTTGTCTTAATCATTTTTCTCCGAGAGACTGGCTTAACCGCTTATCCGACAGCGAATAGAAGCTCTGAGAGGCTCGCCCTGCGATCAACCCAATTTCATCTTACCGTGCGGTTATGCGACAATAATGAGTTTAGAAAAAAGCAGGAGGTGGTCCCGATTACCACGACCTAGATTGATCAACAAGGATGAGGCTGGTGGGTGCTGAGACTGCACCATCTCATCTCAAGGAAGATCAATAAAGCCATAATAATATCCATTATGACGCATGGTAGAGCTAAGCACCCACCCTGACCCTCCTAAAATACAGAGGTAGTGTGTTAGGTGCCAGCGGGGATCTGACGCTCAGAAGCCCTCTGCATAAGAATATGCAAGCTCCCACTACACGGTGCGAAAAATCCCCGCTACACGTGGTCTTGGTGGTGTTATGTTAATGACAACGACTCTCGTGGGGGATTGAGCTAGACTCGGCGGTGTTACCCCGGGCTTAACATTTCCTAGCTTCGAGTTTTGAGAGTAAGTACCACACAATTTGTCCTAAGAATAAAACCGCTTCAAATCATCCCTGCTCCTGGTATGAGTTATATCCTCCCCTTCATACGCTTGTAGCTTGTATGCCCCCTTTATAGAACTTCTTTTATGATAGGCCCGATCCAATTAGGTTTCAATTTTCTGACTGGGTTATTTCTTGCTACAACATCAACTTTCTTCAGAACTAGGTCTCCTACTTGAAATTGTTTGATCCTCACTTTCTGATCGAAATATCGTGTCATTCTCCTTTTTACTTCCTCCTGTCTGATGGTAGCCTCATCTCGAAGTTCCTCGATTTGATCCAAGCAGTATCACATCTTTTCGTCATTAATTTCAAGCCAGTCTTCCTAGTTTTGCCTAGCCAGTAAAACCCTGGGCGATGATACATCGAACTCTATTGGGAAGAGGGCCTCTGATCCATGTGAGAGCTTGAATGGAGTCTCTCCTGTGGAGCTGGAAGGTGTAGTCCTTAGGGCCCATAATACTGAGGGGAGTTGATCAGCCCAACTGCTCTTCAAACTCTGAACTCTTTTCTTGAGTATGTTCAGAATTCGCTTATTGGCCGCTTCTACTTGGCCGTTTCTCCGGGGATGATGTACTGAGGAAAATCGAAGGTCGGTTCCCGCCTTCTTGTAAAATTCAACCATTTCTGCGTGTCGAGAATGGTAGGAAATAGCAAAAAGCTTTGAGAAAGGCTTAGACAGTCGAAGCCTTTAGAGAAAATGTCTTAGAAGTAGCTAAGTCCACAGGCATTGAGTAAAGTCCACTCACTCAATTCAATAACATCAAATTCATTGAGTATTGCTCAGTCGGTCAAAGCCATAGAAATTCTGTGTAGAATTTTGACTAAGTCCAAGAAATTCCAGAAGTTCATGAAGAAGAAGCACTAGAGAGGGCGGCCTTCCTCCTCCTCTCACCCCAATGATGACTACTACAAGGGCAGAAGGAAATCCTCTAAGGAGGACAGGTATGTTTCCAAAACTATTAAATAGGTTTCATCTAACATGACTTGTTATCATTGTAGAAAGCATGGACATATAATAGCCGACTACCAGGTCAAAATAAGGGAACATGGTGAGAAAAAGGACCACCAGCAAAAAGTCAAGAAGGAGAAATCCCTCATTGCTAAGAAGCAAAGAAGCTGGACTGACACCTCCTCATCAGATTCAGAAGAAGAAGATGCCTACAAAGGGTTATACTCTACTAAAGAAGGAGACGTAGAAGTATACTATATTAAAAGGATGGCTGCTGCAGAAGAAGAAGCTGAGAAGCTTCTTCCTACTATCAGGGTTGAAGTTAAGGCCACTCTATCACAGTCTGATGGTGATTTATATGTGGTTTATGAAGAAGATAGTTGTTGCCTTGGGCTGATGGCTAGGTCTGATGAAGAACTCAGCAAGGATCAGCCTGGTCCAAGTAAGATAATCTCTGTTACTAGCTCTTCTAGATCAGATTATGAATCAATTCCAGATTCTTGTGCCTCTGCATCAAATGATGATGGCTCAGAATCTGAAGGAGACATTAAACAATTGATTGATAACTATGGTGCACTCCTACAGCTATAAAGAAAAGCAAGCTCCAAGCCAAACAACAGGATCAGGGAATTACTTCTCTTAAGCTTGTTGTTTCAGAATCAGCAAAACTGATGGATCTGAAGATCCAAAAAGTCAGCAAATTGAAGAATGTAACAATCATTTAGATGGGCACCATAACCTTCAAGAATAACCATATCAGGAATCTTGAAGGAAAGCTCCAAAATGAGATGGAAATGGCGGCTTGCTACTCCAAGCCTAGCACAGTGCTTCCCTTGATAGACTCGTTCTCCTCCCAAAAGGGAAAGAAAGGGTTGGGTTTTAAGGGAAGGAAAAGAGCTGCCAATCCCAAGAGGGAGGGCAAAGCTCAAGTGCAGCCACTAGCCTCTAAGTCTCTTATTAAAATTAATAAAGTGCAACTATCTTTTAACATGCATGACAATGAGAGTATTTATGGTCACTGGAAGAATACTAGAACCTCTAGTGTGAACAAAGATGTTCCATAATATGGTGGTAGATACAGCAAGGGTGCAAGTACCATTAAGGAAGCCTATGAGGAAATATAAATGGCTCATAATGGACAATTTGTGTTTGGAGCATCGACACCTTCAGTCAAGGGTAAAGCTGCTGACTGTTCTCCAGATCTTCCAGCCCACTCTAAGACAAAGGGCAAGCTTGTTAGTAGACCAGACTTGGGAATCTTTGAGGCCATCAAGAGTATGCTTTCTGAAAAGAAAGCAGATGCTAGAAGGGCTTAAGATATCCCAAGCAGTTCTACTGCCGGACCTTCAACTTGTCAGACAGGGGCTTGGAAACTAAAGAATAGGACTACTGCTGCT
The DNA here is from genome assembly GCA_039513925.1 of Platanthera zijinensis. Lineage (NCBI taxonomy): Eukaryota > Viridiplantae > Streptophyta > Magnoliopsida > Asparagales > Orchidaceae > Platanthera > Platanthera zijinensis. The sequence continues at coordinate 82,996,409 of CM077079.1, forward strand.
CCTTCTAGAACAAGAGCTGCTATTAACACAGCCGCTAAACCTGCTCTTAAAAGAAGGTACAACATCCATGAGTGTTGGTGCTGTGGAAAGTTAGGCCACTTTGTTGTTGATTGTTGTCACAATCATAGTATGTAGAGAGCCCAAGTTAGCTTGCCTGTCAGAAAAGCTACAGGTTGGCAGGCATAGTCATTTTCAGTCAAACCTGCACTTACAACCCAATAAAAATTGGTGTCCTAAGGTTAACTGATTTGTGTCTTGTAGATTAGTCTAAGTGCTCATACCCCTATATGGTTCTTGGATTGTTGATGTTCCAGGAACATAAATGGAGCAAGGAACATGCTGAAGGATTATGCTCCAGTAAGGAATGGACCAAGGGTTATCATTGGTGGGTCAGAAAAAAGGGTGACTAGAGGTTATGGTAAGATCTCTAATTATAAGATCTCAAATTGCATAATCACTATCACTAGAGTAGCCTATGTGGAAGGGTTGCAACACATTTTGATATGCATCAACAAACTCTGTGATCTTAGCTATGACATAGTGTTCCATAAGGATGAGTGTCAAATTAGGAGGTTAAGTGACCAAGAGGTGATCTTAACAGGCACTAGGAGTGGAAATGTTTACTGTTTAGATTTCCTATGCTTAAGCAAAGACTCACATGCATGTCTAGTTATAGATGAGAAAGCCTCTTCCAGTGTCCAATGGCACAAGGGGCTAGCCCATCTGAATTATAGGACCATAGGCAAGCTGCTCAGCAATGAGCTTGTTTGGAAAGGCCATAAGTCGATATCCAGTAAGGAGGGTATCTGCTCTGCATGCCAAAAGGGAAAACAGACTAAGACCTCCTTCAAGAACATTAGCACCAAAGACTCATTGAGGTGCTTATACCCCATGCATATGGATCTGTTTGGTCCTATACCAATTCAAAGTCTAGGTAGGAAAGTCTACACCCTTATGGTTGTTAATGACTTTTCTAGATTTGCCTGAGTGCTCTTTATAAGGAAGAAATTTAAAACCCCTGATGTACTCCAGACAATTATCAAGCAAATTTGAAATGAATTCCATAACACTGTGGTCAAAATCAGAAGTGACCATGGGACCGAGTTTCAGTCAAAGTGCATGACAAGGTTCTGTAAAGAGCAAGGGATTCACCAAGAATTCTCCTCTCCTAGAACACACCAGCAAAATGGAATTGCTGAGGAAAAATATGACTCTCATAGAGGCTGGTAGAACCTTGTTAAGTGACTCATCTCTCCCTGAGTACTTCTTGGGCTTAGGTAGTTAATACTGCATGCTATGTACTTAATAGGGCTTTTTTCACCAAGAGCCACAAGAAAACTCCTTATGATATCTTGAAGGGAGAAAAACCAAACCTGAGAAATTTTAGGATCTTTGGTTGCAAGTGATATGTGCACAACAATGGAAAAGTCCATTTAACTAAGTTTTCTGCCAAGTCCTATGAAGGGATCTTTATTAGGTACATCACTCGTAGTAAGGCATATAGAATCTACAATTTAACTACCCAAGTTGTAGAAAAGTCAATGCATGTTATTTTTGATGAATCAAACATGGTTAACAGTGAGCTGCCTAGCTCCTCCACTTATAGTATTGCATGTACAGAGCAGATGATGGACAAGCTGACCATCAAGGAAGCCACCCCGATAGTCCATGATAATTATGATGGACTGTCTATTCCAAGAGAAGGACTAGACATACCTGAAGAAATTGAAGACCACTAGCTGAAAACCCTGAAGATCAGTAAGTTGCAGTTAGATTGCCTCCAGCTACCCGACATCAATGGAACCATCCATCACACCAAATCATTGATAATGCAAATCATGGAGTCCAGACCAGAATCAGGAGCCTAAATACAGCTCTCTACTCAAGCTTTTCTATCTCAAGAAGAGCCTAAGAAGTTTGAAGAAGCAATCATGGATCAGTTCTGGATTGGAGAAATGCCAGAAGAACTGGACCAATTTAAGAGATGTAAGGTCTGAAAGTTGGTTCCCAGACCACAAGGACAAAATGTCAAAGGGACCAAGTGGATCTACAGAAATAAGTTGGATCAAGATGGCATTATTGTCAATAATAATACTAGACTGGTGGCTAAAGGCTACAAACAAGAAGAAGGCATAGACTTTGACCATACCTCTGCCCCAGTAGCCAGATTAGAAGTAATGAGGATATTCCTTGTATTTGCTGCCTATCCGGGATTTAGAGTCTACCCGATGGATGTTAAGTCAACATTCCTGAATGGGGACCTAAAAGAGGAAGTATATGTTGATCAACCACCACGTTTTGTAGATCCTAACTCTCCAAAGTTTGTTTATAAGCTTATGAATGTTCTTTATGGGCAAAAGCATTCCCCTAGCGCTTGGTATGAAACCTTGTCCAGCTTCCTCATTGAGAACAAATTCTCAAGGGGGAAGATAGATAAGACCCTATTCTAAGGGAATCAAAGGGCAAGCTTATCCAAGTCCAGATATATGTCGATGATATTATCTTTGGATCTACTGATGACAACCTTTGCAGGAAGCTGTCTAAACTTATGCATGTGAGCTCATGTTCTTCTCGGGACTCCAAGTAAGAAAGAATGATGATGGCTTGTCCATATCCAAGCCCAAGTTCACTAGGGAGCTAATCAAGAAATATGCTTTTGATAATGCCTCTGCCATGAGAACTCCCATGGGGTCAGGTATGCCTATATGAAAAGATGAGGAAAGGAAACCTGTTGATGAGTCTTTATACAGAGGGATAATTGGCTCCCTTCAATACCTGAGTGCTAGTAGACCTGACATCATGTATGTTATATGTGTCTGTGCTAGGTATCAAGCCTGCCCTAATGAATCTCATTACTCTGCTGCAAAGAGAATCTTGAGGTATCTTAAGAGAACACCAGATCTTGTTCTATGGTACCCAAGAAATAGGGATTTTGATCTAACAGTATTTTCAGATGTAGATTTTGCAGGCTGCAAAGAAGCCAGGAAAAGCACTATTGGAACATGTTAGTTCTTTGGAAGAACGCTAGTATCTTGGAGTAGCAAGAAGCAAACAACTGTGAAAATATCCACTATTGAGTCAAAGTACATATCAGCAGGAAGCTTCTATGCTCAACTGCTGTTGATCCTTCATCAGCTCAAGGATTACAACCTTCAGGTAAGTTGAAATCCTCCATAATGGGATTCGACAAGTGCTATTTCTATTAATAGGAATCTTGTCTCACATAGCAGGACTAAGCACATAGAAATTAGATATCATTTTACTAGGGACCATATGGAGAATGAAGAAATCAGTCTTGAGTGCGTCCCAACAGACAAGAAAGTGACTGATATCTTCACTAAGCCATTAGATGAAGCAAAGTTCAACACCTTCAAATTTACGTTGGGTATGTAGAACTTGGTCTAGCTTCAGGGACTCCCTATTGCATTTTTTATGGTGCAAGTACTAATCCTCTTGCTAGAGATAAAGACTGCCCAGTAGTATCAGTTAACTGATGCTTTGATTGAGGGGGAGTAAGTTACATTGCAAAGGACAGCCCCTATCTGCCTATTCTACGTACAGAAGTCAAAAAGGGGGAGAGAAGTTCATAGCAAGGGGGAGAGATGTCAAGGAGAAAGAAGGACATGTCCCCCTGATGTCAAGTGGATAGAAGGACATGTGACAACTAAGGGACAAGGAGATGATCACTATCATGCTGTAAACCCATGGGGGGAAAGAGTTATTCCCTTACAGGAGAGTAAGTGATCAAGGCACTTAAGTAAGGACAAACACCTTGTAGCAAAAAAAGGGGGAGTAGGTGATGCTAACCATATATGCAGGAAATGAGGTACACTTCCTTATGCTGTTATGTCAGAGTTAAATATTTATTTTGCTGTATAAGTTGTGTGTGTCATTGACCAAAGAAAGAAAACAATTTGGATAAGGGTTTTGACATCTTCATATTGGAGGAGATTGTTGGGTCAATTATTCCCAATGTCCTAGATTTAAGAGAAGTCAAACAGGTCAATGTCACACACATCAACTGTATTTGAGTTGTATTTGAGGTCATGAGTGCAGGTTAGTCCATATAACGTTGATTGGACAAGTGGACACAATAATTGGTTGTTAGACATAACAAAAATACACTACGTCCACCAGCATTGAGTAGAGAAAGCTCAATCACTGCCAAAGGTAAGGAATCAATATTATCTAGCTGGAAATTTGCCTTAGTCCACAGACATTGAGTGAGTAGAGCTCAATTAATGCCATATAACAAATGACACTGAGTCTATCTTAGACTAACTTGTAAATAACCAAAAATATGGCTAACTACACAGGCATTGAGTGTAGTCTACTCACTAAATGCCATACAACAAAAAGCTGTGAGTCAGGCTGAGTCAGTCAAAGCCTAGTGAAATAGGTTAAAATATGGCTAAGTCCACAGGCATTAAGTGTGGTCTACTTACTCAATGCTATACAACTTTTAGCGTTGAGTGTTGTTGTGCATGTCAATGCCCCAGAAAAGTTGGGCAAAATTTTAACTAAGTACACTGGCATTGAGTGTAGCTTACTCACTCAATGCCATGACAAAAATCTAAGTAGCAAGGCGTTGAGTGTAGCTTACTTACTCAATGTCATGGAGCAATAGCGTTGACTGTATCCTTATTTGTTTTTAGACACAAATATTTGGCTAAGTCCAAAAGCGTTGAGAATAGCTTACTCACTCAACGCCAGGTAATAGAGAAATTCTATTAAGTAGATTGGAATTGAGTGGAGCTTACTCTTTCAGCGCCAAGGCCCAGAAATATTTGCAAAGGAAAATAACGTTGAGTGAGGTGAGCTCACTTAACGCTCTTAGTGCCTTGATGCAGAATTATTTGCTAAGGAAAATATCATTGTGTGAGGAGAGCAAACTCAACGCTCTCAACGTCTTGACACAGAAATATTTGCTTAAGCAAATAGAGTTGAGTGAGGCGTGCTCACTCAATGCTCTCAAAGCCTAGACAGACAAAATTTTGTCTAAGTGTTGTGGCGTTGAGTGATGATTACTCACTCAACGCCTTTGCTTCTAATGCTTGAATTTTTTTCAAAGTTCATAGGTGTTGAGTCATGCTGACGCCAGCAAAGTAAAAAAGTCAACCAAAATTAAAATGTTGCGGGAATGCTGCCAGAGGCGCTGGAGGCCAACTATCATCATCCTCTTCACTTAGAAAGATATATTTTTGTCTTTAAGTGTTGGGGACTACACACAACAAAGATTTGTTGAATCAAGTCTAAATGGAAAGAATGTGCTCTATGTCTAAATCTTATCCATCAATACAGGTGGTGGGCGCACTGCTTAATTTGCCATCAAAAAATAAAAAGGAGCTAATCGGTCAGAGCAAAAAAAATCAAATCCTTTTCTAGGTTTTCTGAAAACAAAAGTGCGGCCGAACTTCATCTTCTTCCTCGCCTTTCTTGTCGAGCCTGAAGAAGTTTTTCTGCATAGAAAACTAAGTAGAGGAAAGAGATAGCTGAAGCAATCACCATCTGTAATTGCAGGTTCAGAAATAATTCTGAGGAAGCAGATCTACAACCTTTACAAAGAAACGATAGCTGTTTGAAGAAAGATTCAATTGCCGACTTCATTTTCTTCAACAACAAAAGCTTGGGCTGATATCTGCTTAGTCCAGGAAGAAGTAGACGCAGAGTTCTTGGTCTAGTGTCTAATCAAATCACCTTTTATTTCTTCTATATAGATTCTTTGTGAGTCTGAAGTTGTTAGCCTGTGTTTAAAAAGATAAGGTCTTTGTGACCTGTGGTTTGGCTTAGTATCGAGTGAAAGGTCTTTGTGACTTGTGGTCTGGCTTAGTGCCAAAGTGGTATGTCTGTGTGACGTGTAAGGTCCTGTGGGATCTGTGCGGTAAGCTCTTAAGGAGATGACTTTTGTGGGAAGAGCCGAGTCTAACACACTGTTAGAAAGGCATAGAGGGACAGTGGACGTACCCAAGATTGGGGAACCACTATAAAATTCTAGTGTCGTCTATGATTGTTCTTGAGAGCTAAAACAAACCTAATCACTAAGCACAGAAATTAGCTAACAATTAAGAAGATTCAAATAGAGACAAAAACCTATTCACCCCCCTCTAGGTGTTTAGCTAGCCTTGAAAACAAGACTTTCAAATATCATATTTGATATTATGGTGGATTCAGCAACGTCGGAGCAAGCGATCGCAGAACCTCGGCTTGTCGGAGCCTCTCCCCCATGCTTGGACTTTGGAACTTCATGAAATATCATCTTTGATCAAGTGGAGGATTCAGCAACATTAGAGAAGGCGATCGCAGAACGTCAGCTTGTCGGAGCCTCCCCGGGAAAAAAGTGAAAAATAAAGAAAACAGAAAAAACCTTAGGTTGCCTCCCAATTGCGCCCTTTGTTTAAACGTCGCTTGAGCTTGACGCAAAAAATATTGTCAAAAAATAGTAATAGTTTACAAAAAAGGAATATATTCTTAAGCTATTACAGTTCATGCAGAAGAAAATTAACAATGTCAAGACTAACATCATCACAAGATAAATAAAGTTTCAAATGCTGCCCATTTACTTTAAAGTCACCCTTGTCTGGGTGAGAGATTAAAACAGTGCCACAAGGAAAAACTTATTTTACAGAAAAAGGACCAGACCATCGTGATTTGAGTTTGCACGGAAATAATCGCAGTCGCTAATTATAAAGTAAAACTTGGTCGCCCATCTTGAATGTTTTTTGGTGCCTTAAAGTTTTAGAGTGAAAACACTTCATTTGTTCCTTATATAATTTGTTATTTTCGAATGCATAGGAGTGCCACTTATCGAGTTCGTAAAGTTAGAATTTTAAAAGATCGGCTATAGAGTGGGGATCAAAATTTTAAAATTTTAAGGCCAAAAAAGAGCGATGTTCAAGTTCGACGGGTAAATGGCACGACTTTCCATAAACCTACCGATACGGCGTACAACCGATGACGGTTTTGTATTGTAAGGGACTTTGTACCTGTTGGTCACAATGACAAAACATAATAATAAGACCCAACTTTACTGTCGAGTTCGCTCATCAAAGAGAAGTTGTGGCAACAAACAACCCGCTAGTAGGCTGGAGAGTGGTTGGGGTGCTTGGGCTCCAGCCCGGTAACCAGAACTGGACCAGGTTGAAATTAGAGTACACGCTGGGGCGCGTGGGCGTTACAATAAAAAGTGCATTTTTAAATTGTAACACCTCCATCCGTCACAAGAAATATAATAGAGTGTCTGGCCGAGGTCCACAAAATATTCCACAAACAGGCAGCGAGATTACATAAAAATATAAAAAGACAACACGTATCCTAACTCAGAGCATTCTAGTGAGAGCTTAAGGGGTTAAGATTTGAACTAAAGTACGACAGTAATGTCCACTATAAAAACACAGGAATGTTTATTACAACAATACACAAAAGTTATTATCGCCCAGTGATAGTCAATGTCTCCCGGCGACAGATAATAGTAGCTTAAAACTGTTCTAGCCTTATGGCCTTACAATAACTCTTTATAAGGTGTGGATTACAGACACCAGCACGCAGGCCAGCCACACATGAAAGCAATAAAACTTTGCTTGGCCTTTGAGGGCTGGCATAGCTTCTGGGGCTTTAGTTCGCTACTTCCCGCTCGGCTCTCCAGCACCTCCACAGGGACAATCCACCATAAGGATGGTAAAATATGACAATTGTCTGCATTAAGTTGACCAATTTATAACGATCCTACCCCTTTCCTGTGGAAGTGGTATTTTTTCCCTATATGAATATCATTATCACAAACAGAAATATCACAAGAACCTACACTCACATACAGTTCAATATATCACAAACGAATGCCTCAACGGTGAAACGTTCGGTGCACTCAGGGAACATTTTTGGTGTACATGTTGCTAGGGTGCCACCACCGTTCAGAGGTTCCAAACCTAACGGCTAACTTTGAGCATTTATAGTCTCTACGTCCCCCGGTGTGAGATTTTAGTCTTGACAGCGTACAACCTAAGACTCTCATTATGCAATCCTAACGAACTCCAATAACTCAGGCAATCAAGTTAGATAACCATCACGCGGATACAGTTCAGCCATTGCTCGTTGCTCAAATCATCAATTAAATGTCTAGTCTGATACAGGTCGAATTCCCCTTGTCCGTTCGGCTCACTTGCCTTTAGGAGCTCGTAGCTCACAGAAGCAACACTGCATCCAAGAGATTGGCTTTATAATTAAAAGGGAGTTATCGATAGTGTTCATCACGATCATTTGGCGGGAGCAACAAAAGTTCTCTTTCTTCCCCCAAACTCAACCCAAAACCTTGCAACATCCTGTAGTGCCAGACACACTAGACTTTTACATACACAGTTCAAATAGCTCACCAAGAGCTATCTTCATTGGCGATACGCAATGTCACCCGACGATATCCAACAGGTCGTAACATCGTGGAATTTATTGGGTATTTTCCTGGAGTGAAACTCTAGTTCTTCATGCTACTCACATGTCAGAGGCACAACCCCGCAGACCTCGTAAACTACCGATTTATGCTTGGAGTCTTTTCCGGCATGCAAAAGAAAACAACACCAATCCAAACCAACCTGTCTGTATTGGCTTCACACAACATGCCTATTTTGTACTGTGATTTCCGGATCTATATGCAAAACCAAACCTTGGGATACAACGTATCGACCTATCGGAATCTCCTCGATTCTCAACCTTTTGGTGGGGGATTCCATGCATATGCCAAAACAATGACTTAACTTGTCCAAGAAGAAAGATCGTTACCCTTGTAGTTTTCTTCGGAGCCATGGCAAATCTTTTTTACCCGGACGGAAAGGAGCACCTCACGTCCCTCTTGCAAATCTAGCCTCGGCTCTTACATCCGATTATAGAACCTCCTTTACCAAGCTATTGAAGCTCATTTCAAGCCCTTAGCTAGAACCCTTGGTTCTTTCTATCAAGAATATGGATGAAAGAAGGAGTGAGAGTGAGAAGGTGAGAATGAATTCTCATTCCTCTACTCTTCAACATAAGTGGCCTTGGGATTTAATCCCAGCCACAGGATCATTTCATCAAAAGGGAGCAAAGGTCACAATTTCGGATGAACAGTAAACATTAACTCTATCGCCCGGTGATATCCGCTATCGTCTGGGAGATAGCGTTGATAATCACTTTGACCCAAGTCAACCACTACGCATCGGATTCCCACTGGCCATTCAACACGTGTCTAGCAGATGTAGCAATATCGCCTGGCGTTATCCACTATCACCGTTTCGATAGCTTACTCAACGCTTTACGGCATTGAGTGCGTCGAGTTTATTCAATGCTTCATAGCGTTGAGTGCATTGAGAGATGGGCTATCACCGCACGATACCCACTATCACCGCACAATAGTCTCTTACTCAACGATTTGTCGAATGGCGTCGAGTTTGTTAAGCACACTCAACGCTTCAAGGCGTTGATTGTTAACGCTATCACCATCAACGATACCCACTATCGCCCAACGATATCTACCAGAATGTCTGTTGTAAAATTTGGGGTGTTACAACCCTCCCCTCCTTACGAAAATTTCATCCCGAAATTTTATTTATCTATAAGGGAAAAACAGCAGATATTATGTTGCAACATGAAACAAAATGTTACAAAAATTCGGTAAACTAATTAAGCATGGTTTTCTTATGCTCCCATGTCTCAACGGTCAGCATTGTCTCAACAGACGTCGAGCATCCTGATTGTTTTTTTTCAGTGCTACTCACTCTTCAGACCATTGATTTAAATTGTGTTAACCTTGGAGGTCAGCCTTTATTCGACTGGTACTCGATCAGCTGCAATCACTTGTGTTGGCTCTTTTATTGCTTTATTCAGTACGGATATGCGCAACACATCGGGCAGCCACTTAGATTTGCCAAGAGAGCTTATCGATAGGCCACCTCTCTAATTCATTCAACCACTTTAGATGGACCAATATATCTCAGACTCAACTTTTTCACATGCCAAATCCTGGACACACCTTTGAATGTCTTAATCGTCAAGTATACTCACTCGCCAACCGCAAACGCCAAGTTTGGGTGTTTGGCATCGTAGTACTTTGATTGTCTATCTTGGGCTACCAATAGCCGCTCTCATATAATACGTATGGTCGCATTAACATTTTCAACTTCCTTACTCTTATATAGCTTTGACTTGCCTGTTTCCACCCAGTCTAAAGGTGCACGACACTTCCAACTGTATCAGCTTCAAAGGGCGTCGTCTTTATGCTAGCTTGATAGATATTATTTTAGACTAGCTCAATTTTATTGAGATGGTTTTCCCACATCTTTTGAAATCCAGGGTGCACATAAGGAGCATATCATCCATCATTAGTTTGGTCCTTTTGGTCTAACCATCCATATATGGATGAAAGGCTGTACTGAACATTAGTCTAGTACCCAACCACTGATGGATTAATCTTTAATCAATTTTCATAAAGAACCCATTTCTGTCACCAACGATGCTACGGGCACATGGTGCAATCGTACTTTGTCGTCTACGTACAACATAGACAACTTTCCATGAAATTTTCCTTTTTGTTCGATATGAAGGGCGATACTTTTGCCAATCGGTCAAAGATCACCCACTCGGCATCGTTTCCGCACTGTGATCTTGGCAGTCCATGTACGAATTTCATAGGGAACTCATTGAACTTTCGTACCGGAATGATTTCATGCACATCTTTTTGCTCTCTAAGTGAATTTAGTATTTCATGAAGCATGCTTCACATATCATTTCCTCACGTAGCTTTCCATATTGGGGATGTACCATCGACTGTCCTTTTTTCAAAGGCCAGCATACAACTGGAACTAGGAATTTAACCCATCCACTCCATAGAATTATATACTCATCACGAATTCCATTACTTGTCAAACCTTGTCTGTAAGGTCATATTGTACCTTCGTAAAGTGCCAGCACGATTCTTGCCAAGAGGTAACTAGATAACGTTGCGCGATATCACTCAATGCCTACCATTTGACGTCGAGCACTCGATGAAACAAGGCTACTGCCGGGTTATAGCAACCTATCACCGCGCGGTACTGCGCAGATCCTCAAGTTTAGAAAACTTGGGTATTACATCTCCTCCCCCTTTAAAAAGAATTTTGTCCTCGAAATGAAGCACACATTCAAACATCAAAGCATACTTGATGCAAAGAGATCCGGAAAGTATTCCAGCATCGCTTGCTCATGCTCCCAGGAGAATTCATCTTTCCTGCAGTTATACCAGTGCACTTTTACGAGCTTAACCTCTTTATTCCGCAACTGTCGAACTTTTGAATCCTCTATGGCAATTGGACGGACCTTTTTCCTCAAGTACTCCTCTACCGGCACCACCGTCGAATCAACCACAACACTTGTCTCCATTGAGGCTTTCCTTAGGACTGATACATGGAAGACATCGTGCAATCCACTCAGCACTGTAAACAATGCCAACTGATAGGCTGCTTCTCCAATGCATTCCACAACTTCAAACGACCCCAAAAATCTTGGACTCAACTTCTTGATTTGGCGAATCCGCAAAACACCTTTGAACGATTTAATCTTTAGATACACCCAGTCGCCTACCGCGAACTCCACATTCCTCTAGTGTGCATTGAAATACTTTGTTTGCCGATCCTGAGCCACCTTCATGCGCCCCTGAATTGTTTGCACCAACTCAAAAGCATCGACCACCACATCTTTTCCCAAAAGTTTGGTATCTCCTGCCTTTATCAAAGACAGCAGTGTTCAACACTGCTGTTAACCCAGAAATCGGCGATCCCTCCTAAGGTGGCTATATCGCAAGTCACATACTTCTCCTTCTTTATCTGGGGAGTTCGCGGCCTGTTTTTAACCTCACCACGCGGATAGACTTCTAGGTCCACGTGGCTAGGCTAGCTGCCCGATAGTCACAAGCTCTGCAATGGCGAGGAATGCTTCCAAGTCCGCACCATCAGGTCGCGCAGTTAGCCGGGCAGGTAGTGGTCTATTCTTTATCCTGGCACAAATTTGTGGACTCTCCTTCAAGTCACCGCAAGAATGGACCAACCAAGTGTCTTCATTAGTATGCCTATGAGAGGAAGCCTCGCATCCCAGTCCACGACAACCTTGTTAACAGATCACTTGGTAGTGGACTGCCTAAGCATGGGAAGGAATCCACCTCAGTCCGCTAGCTGTAGGAGGACTCAATCCAAGCTCGCCCAAAGGTGGCAGACTCAGTATCAGTCCGCCAACATATGATGGACAAACCCTCAAGTAGGCGACCTACCTCCAGGTCACCCACTAGTTGGCAACCTGCCTCAAGGTCGCCTAGTAGTAGGCGACCTGCCTCCAGGTTACCCAGCAGTAGGCGACCTACCTCCAGGTTGCCCAATAGTAGGGGACCTGCGTCTAGGTCGCCCAATAGAAGGAATCCTGCATCCAAGTCACCCAAGAGAGGGCGACCTGCCTCATCAGCCTGCTTAGCAGGTGCGACCTTCTCCTTCTATTCGGTAAAAGGTGGCGGACTCGGCCTCAGTCGGCCTAAGGGAGGTGGACTTGCTCCGCCCTTCAGCACTCTTCATCAGGCAGTACAACATAGAGCGGACTCAACCCCAGCCCGCCAGTAGGTGGCAGACTCATCTCATCCAGCAACAGAGGCGGACTCCTTGTCTTTTATGTACAAGGAAAATCTTTGCATAGTATGTCAGAAGCATTTAGGCTTCTCCCAGCAGTCAGCAAACTCCTCTTTAGTCCGCAGCACGTCGCAGACGCAATCTCAGCTCGCCCGCATAATCGGGTTGTCGTCATCAAGCCCAGTTATGGATGATTCCTCCTCGAGCCAATAAATAGCCCCCCCCCCCCCCCGTTCCTCTCATTTATGGAGAACCTCAGATAACGACCCCTGGGATAGCATTTCTAGCAAACTCTGTGGATACGAATTTCTGTCTGCCAACCTTCCTCGCGGACAGACAGCCTATCCGCACTGTCTCAGCGGCTAAGCCTTGTTGTTTAGTCCCTGAGCTTAGCTCAAGAAGCCTTTCCTAGCGAACTCACAGGTATTCCCTGCCTGATCGCGCAGTCTGCTCGACCTAAGGTAGCGAGCTGCGGGATCTGTAGTCTGTGCGGTCTGCTAACCTATCTGATTAGTTCGCGTGGCCTTTGGAAATTTCTCTCGTCTGGCTGCAAGCTTCCCCATATACACCTAATATTTTTCCATGTAAAGGTGTGAACTCAAGCTATAATCTTGATTCATAATCAAAGGAAAGCTCGTCGCAGGAGTGACTTTTAAGCCATGGCGGGCGAACTCTGTTGTTGTTGCTGCAAGCGGCCCCCTTTCTTCTTCCCTTATCCCTTCTCCCGGCCTCAACCGCCAATCCCTAACCGTTAAAGCAACTGTCTGCTCGACAGTTCCTCATCAACCTCCCATTATCCCCGCAACCAGGATCGAACATGCTCCACTCTCGAGCGTGTAGAGGCATTTTCTGCAGCCTCATTTCTTCCCTTCTCCTCATCATCCCGTGAGATTTCGAACACCATTATCTGGTGGTGCCTTTTCACGCATGAACTTTTTACACGCGACCTTAAGATTTCGAACAGACGGTGAAAACCAATGGTTAGCCATGACAAGTCATCAACCTGCCGAGAACCTTGCTCCTTCAAGTCCTAGTGAAGATCCTCTCTGGGAAGCCTTGGAGAAATTCCGTAGAGAAACTGCACAGCAGTTCCTAGCAATCAACAGTACTCTAGCTGCTATCACACAGCGTTTAGAGGTACAATCTATAGCAGCACCAGTTCCTCCAGTTAATCAAATAATAGAATTGGAGACTCCGCAAGCTTATCCTCAGGCCTACCCGCCGCTCTATCCTCCTCTTTTTTCACCAACCTATTTGCCAGGGCAGGCAGCAGCTCGTTCTCGATCACAAAATGATGAGCTCAAAGCTCGTCAAAACTACTTCTGGGAAGCTGCCCGAGGAAGTTCAACTTGATTTTATAAATTTAAGGGAAGTCATTCATACCCTTCATCTCCCGCAGTTTCTCATTCCGTAGCAACTTTTCCTTTATATCCTCCTGCTCATTTTCAACTACAGCTTATCCTCCATTTTTTCCTTTTCCTTATGTTCTAGGAGAACAGGGAGAACAATCGTCGTTTACAGATAGTATCCGGCAAGAACCAACTCCGGCTCACTTCAAAGAGCCGTGATTACTAACTTATACTAGGGAGTCTGTCCCAGTTGCACACTTATAAGCTTTTGAGTAAGCCGTCGCCCTCAAGACTCTTACTGATTCTACCTAGTGCAAGCTCTTTGTAATGTCCTTTGATGGAGAAGCAATTGAGTGGTTCTACGCACGTCACCCTCAGTCCTTCGCTTCCTTTGCTGACCTGCGACGATAACTTCTACTCAAGTTTTCTACCTCTTCCAAGAGGAAGAGCAGACCAGAAGACCAATTTGATATCAGGAAGCGATAGAATGAGACTTGGACTCTTTTTGTCGATCTTTTTCAAAGAGAGATTCATGACATTGAAAACGTCGATCCAGATATGTACCGAGTAACTCTAAAAAGTGGTTTAAGAGAAGGGCCACTTAAGTTCAAAGCTAACGTCCGAGTAGTGAGGACATATTTGGACATGATCATTCTTGCCAACTTATACATACGAGGTGAAAAGAGTAATCCCAACTACATCTCCAGGCTTGTAATCGAGAAAGATACTTTTGTTGGGTCTTTAGAGAAGGCACAACACTTGTGCACGCAGCGGAAATAAGAACAAGAAAAACCCAAACGAGTTCTGATCTAGCAATATTCATGAATCAAGAAGTAAAGCATGTTGTAATAAAATTACCTTTGTGGGATTGAGTCAAAACTCAACCTAGGTGCTCCAAAAAAATTCCAACCGGTCACTAATGGCTTGAGTCTTGAGCGCAAAAAGTATATTCATGCCTCTACAAGAGATCCACACGATCGGGAGAACCCATAGAAACTTGTCGCACGAGTTCTTGGTCGGGAGAGTACAATCAGCGTCTCCACAGACTGCTAGGTCTGTTGAAGGAGAGGAGGCGCTGACACTCGTCGGGATTGTGATCGGGCTCAGTGACGGGATCGGCGGAATGCTTCCGTCGGCTTTTAGGGTTATCCGTCTTTCACATAGGGACGGATAGGGTTCTTAGATAGACGGAATAATCACATTCTATTCAAGCCCTAAACTTTCCTATTTATACCCAAAGGGAATAAACAAAAAAGCCTGTCACTAATTGCAGACCCAGGATTTAGACAAAAAAGACCTTCGGCAAGACAACAGTTTTTCTGGACAAATTATAGAATATCTACAGGATATATGACGAATCGTCGAATATCAATTTATACCCGACGAATCGCTGAGTATCTTATAGCATATACGAAGAACTCAAAGATCTCTACGCTTTCTGCGCCAAAGGCAAGATTCATCGAATGGCATTCGTCGAACGACATTCATCGAACTGCATTTGTCGAATGACATTCATCGAACTGCAATCATCGAATGATATTCATCGAACTGCAATCGTCGAACGACACTCGTCGAACTTCATTCATCGAACTTCATTCGTCGAACTCATTTTTCGAACGACGCATGACTTCTGCGCCAAAGGCCAGATTCGTCGAATGGCATTGAGTGAATAAAATACACTCTACGCATATGTGTCAGATTCACCGAGTAAACCATTTACTCGACGAAGGCAGGGATTTCACTCAACGCCTAAGACCAAGACTCGTCAAGTAATTAAACTCCTTTACACGATGAATCACTGAGTGGACTCAACACACTCAATGCTTAAGTGTGATAGTCGACGAATAGACACTTGATACTCGACAAATCGGTAAGTCAACTCAAAACACTCAATGCCATCATTCGACGTGTTAACACTTAACTCGACGAAAGCGTTGACTTGTTTCAACGCACTCAATGCTTTTTGCCTGAGAATATTTCAGTCCCTTTTGCTCATTATATGAGCTATGCCATACAGATCCGAACTCCCAATTTCTCCACAATCTTATGTGCGACCATGATAGGCTCATACTGAGTTTGCAGAGAGGCTACATGCTTTATCATTTCTATATCACTACGATAACACCAACAGTCTCCCACTTGATCTAGAAAGTATCAAACAAAAGCTTCACAAATAATGATAGGCATCTAGAAATACATCATTGCTCCCCAAACAGTAAGAGTTTATAAACTCAAAAGCCATTGTGAAAAATGTTACAGTGTTGTCATGTCACTTCGTCCCTTACATCCGGACAGAACTAGAGGTATAGACCGTATTACCCTCATAAATGCTCAATCCCAGTTTCCTGATCCAGAATGGACTTTAAGAAATTATTGAGTCCAATATCATATATATACTCAACCATGCAAGGTCATGCATTTTCTCAGCCCCATTCCATCAAGGGGCACATGGATGCAACTCCTGTCATATAGGAGGACAAATCCCACTCTACAAATACGTAACACCCAAATGATTCGTAACGTACCCAATAACCACCATTATCATCCAACTTTCTCAAGACTGGACTTTTTTAGCATCAAAACATGATCTTACTCACTTAGTGAGTGATGTGACTTCAGGTGAAACGACCACAAACACCATTGCCACTTGAGCCATACTTATGACACATTCATATAACAATCCACAAAGTATTCTCGCGGTGGGTCTGTCCAATATAACTTGTTCATAACAAGTACCCATGTGATGACTTGATATCACAATATCATGACCTATGAGGACGGGTAATCAGTCAACACACATGCTAATATTAAATGCATCATCATCGCCCTTAACTTCTAAGATGATACAACGACCATGGACCTTTAAGAATGAAGCTTCTAGGATCATAGGTTCTCATATCAAGTCACTACTTGACCTATGGAAGGAAACATTCTAAGGGCATTTATCTTAGTTAACTATTCTATCACAATATAAATAATAACACAACAAAAGAACTTGCCAAAATATATAAATGAAATGCATACAGTACTTTTATTCATCATATGAAAAATAACAACCAACAAACATATAATCCACAAGACTCAAGCTATAGTTGATCATTCAGGTATTGTATGCCCATAGATCTAACAAGACCATCATGCTTTCTCTGTGCAAGAGGCTTCGTATGTGGATTCACAATATATTCATTAGTCGGCACTCTGTAAATGCTCACATCTCCAAAAATCGACAATCTCTCGAATTAGATGGAACCATCGGAGTATGTGCTTGGAGTGCTGATGAGATCTAGTTTCCGAAGCAAGTGAAATTGCACCGTTGTTGTCACAGTAGAGAACTAAGGGACGAACAATGCTAGGAACTACATATAACTCGCTGATGAATTTCCTAATCCATATAGCCTCCTTCTCTGCATTTGGAGCGGTGATATACTGGGCCTCAGTTGTAGAATCGACAACTATATCATGCTTGAAACTCTTCCAGCTAACAGGACCTTCATTCAGGCAAAACACAAAACCTGACTGAGACTTTGAATCGTCCCTATCAGTTTGGAAGCTAGCATTAGTGTAACAACTTACAACGAGCTCTTCCTCTCCTCCGAATATCAAGAATGTATCCTTAGTTCTTCTCAAGTACTTGAAGATATTCTTGATGGCTATCCAGTGACCTTGACCAGGATCAGACTGATACCTGCTAGTCATGCTAAAATCATAAGAGACATAGTATCTAGTATATATCATTGCATACATGATTGACCCAATTGCCGAAGCATATGAAATCAACTTCATGTGGTCTTTATTTTTAAAAGACTTAGGAAATTGGTCCTTAGAGAGACTCACACCATGAGACATGGACAAGAATCCTTTCTTGGACTCAAGCATGCTGAACCGTTTCAACACCTTGTCAATGTACGTACTTTGAATCAAACCCAGCAACTTCTTCTATCTATCTATATAGATCTTAATACCGAGTATATAAGTCGCTTCCCTTAAGTCCTTAATCGAAAAGCAATCCAGTAGGTTGTTCTTAACAAACTACAGGGTCAGTTTGTCATTCCCGATCAATAGTATGTCATTTATAAACAAAATAAGGAAGACAACAATGCTCCCACTAATCCGTTTAAAACACATGATTCATCATCGTTCTTGATAAAACCAAACTCTCTGATCTTCTCATAAAAATGAAGATTCCAACTTCAAGAATCTTGTTTCAATCCATAAATGGATCTCTGTAGCTTATATATTTTAGTGGCTTTACCTGGAGATACAAAAGCCTCGAGTTATATCATGTACACTTTATCAAGGAGGTTCCCATTAAGGAAAGCCGTTTTGACATCAATCTGCCAAATCTTGTAGTCATAATTCGCATCAATAGCAAGAAGAATTCTGATGGACTTAACCATGGCAACATGGGAAAAAGTCTCATCATAGTTAATACCATGAATTTGCTTGAAACCCTTAGCCACCACTCCCCCTTTTAATGCATTTACATTCCCATCCATGTCAGTCTTCTTCTTGAAGACCACTTGCACCCTATGGGTCTTACCCCTTCAGGTGGATCCACAAAAGTCCATACTTGGTTTTCATACGTGGAGTCCATTTCAGATTTAATGGCCTCAAGCCACTTCTCGAAGTCAGGTCCACACATAGCCTCTTGGTAGGTTGCAGGCTCATCACTATGATCCATAAGCAACACATTACCTATTTGAGACACGAGAAATCCATATCTCTCAGGCTCAAACCTTGGTCTACAAGATCTACATAGAACTTGTGTTTCTTAAGCAGGCTCTCCAGCTACAACAACTTGTATTCCTGACTCAAGTTCTAATTCCAGTTCATTCACAGTTTGTGGTTCCTAAATTTCTTCAAGTTCTACCCTGACTGTCTTTTTACTTAAGAACTCTTTCTCAAGAAAGACACCAATCCTCGCGACAAACACTTTGCCATCGTACGGTAGGTAGAAGTAGTACCCTTTGGTTTCCCTAGGATACCCCCACAAGATAACACTTATCTGATTTGGGTTCCAGCTTATCAGGTATTTGACGTCTCACGTATGCCTCACAGCCCCAAATCTTAATGAACGACATACTGGGATGCTTTCAAGTCTACATCACATATGGTGTCTTTAGAACCGCTTTCGTTGGAGCACGATTTAATGTGAAAGCAGCTGTTTTGAGAACAAAGCCCCAAAAGGAAACATGCAGATCTGCATGACTCATCATCGATCGCACCATGTTTAACAAGGTTCGATTCCTCCACTCAGACACACCATTATGTTGTGGTGTTCTAGGTGGAGTGAGCTGTAATACAATAGCACACTCTTTCAGATGATCACGGAACTCATGACTTAGGTATTCTCCGCCTTGATCAGATCGGATTGCTTTAACCTTCTTACCCAACTGGTTCTCTACTTCATTTTTAAACTCGTTGAACTTTTCAAAGTTTTCGGATTTGCACTTCATAAGATACACGTATCCTTATCTACTGAAATCATCAGTAAACATAACAAAGTAGATGTACCCACCTCTAGCCAAAGAACTCATGGGTCCACATACATCACACTATATACTATACCCAAGAGATCATCAGCCCTCTCATTGAACCAAGTGAAGGGACTTTAGTCATCTTGCTTAACAAACAAGATTCGCATCTCTCAAATTGATTCATAATCAAATGAGTCCAGTAGTCCATCTTTATGGAGCTTGGATATACATTTCTTATTTATATGGCCCAAATGATAATGCATAAGATACGTAGGGTTCAAGTCATTCATTCTTTGTCTTTTAGTATTTTCAATATTATAGATCGGATGGTCTAAGTTCAAAACATACAAACCATTAAACATTTGGGCTACACCGTAACAAACATCATTCTTAAATATTGAAGAACAATTGTTCTTAATAATAAAAGAAAAACCCACCATGTCCAAACATGAAATATTTATAATGTTTCTAGTTATGGAAGGAACAAAATAACAAATATCTAATTCTATTACAATCTCATTTGGCAAAGCAAGACGATAAACCTCCACGGCAACAACAAGAACTCTTACTCTATTGCCAACGCGCAGGTCCACCTCTACTTTATCAGGAATCTTCTCCTTTTCAGTTCATGCACATTTATACAAATATGAGAACCACATCCATTATCAAATACCCAAGATGAAGGAGCAGAAAGTTTTATCCTTATAACATATATACCTGAAGCGAATGTCATACCTCCCCTCATCTTTTGAGACCCTCAATGTACGAAGGAAAATTCCTCCTCCAATGACCAGCCTTGCCACAGCGGTGGCACTTTCCTTCTTTCCCTGAGCCTTTCCTTTTTAGTGCAAAATACGTATCAGTTCATACTTGGTGTTAGGTATTGCATCCACAATAACCCTGATTTGATGAAGGGTCCAGTCAAGCTAAGTTGAATTGAGGTTGTATTTGATATTGCTCTATAGTTATGTGCTTGTAGGTTTACAATGCCAAGTACACAACAATGTAAGGTTACAGTGAGTCGGTAAACACAGGACTGCACAATGTAATCCCTCATTGTGTAGGCCAATGTGTTGACTCATGTGTAATCTCTCTATTGTGGTGTACTTCTATCCCAAGTACAGGAGAAGGATCTAGGAATGCCAAATACCAGGAGCCAGAAACGTTGAATTTTACCTAAGTAAAATTCGGCGAGTATGGTTAAGCATACACGTCGAATTCGTCGAGTATCGTTGTTGATACACGCTGAATTCGTCGAGTATACTTACCAATACACGTCGAATTCATCATATATACTTAGGGTAAAGTATTTGGACAAGTAAAAAATATATTAAGTAAAATTCGTCGAGTATCGTTGTGCATACTCGTCGAATTCGTCGAATGTATCTAACGAAACTCACCGAATTCGTCGAATATGCTAAGTGATAAATGCCGAATCCGTCGAGTCCAGTCGACACTATATCTCTTGATTTGTCCAAGTCTAATTTGTCGAATATCAAAGAATTGAGTGCATTGAGTTAACTCGATGATACTTGACGAATGCCACCTGGCGTTGAGTTAGCAAAGGCGTTATGTGTATTGGTGTTGAGAGAGTCGAGTCAGTTGACCGATAGTCAACGAATTCGTCGAGTATGCTAGGTGATACTTGACTAATTTGTCGAGTATGACTCCTTGCTATAGCGTTGAGTGACCAGCCGATCTGTGATTTTTTGTCTAAGTATTTTTCGTCGTATATCAAGATGTATTTGATGAGTATAATTATGATACTTAACGATACTCGAAAAATTTGACTTAAGTCATTTTTCCGAAAATTTCTTCCTCCTACCACGGTTCGGTCGGCCATGTACAATTTGTGGATGCGCAAAATGCGACACCGCCCAATTAACAGTTGTTTGATCTCACAAGCTAAGGGAATAAGAGGGTTGCGGGGATAGAGGAGAGACTCGAGGGAGAAAGGGAGAAGCTTGCTCGAGCAGGGAAGAAGCTTGATCAGGAACTATCGATCAGACGCTACTTTAGGTGTTGGGCTCTGATTGTTAGACCGAGAGAAGAAAAGAGATGAGAGGGACGCTAGCAGCGACAACAAAAGACTTCGCCCGTTGCGGCCTGAATGCCTCTCTTGTGACGGGCTTTCCTTTTATTATAATTGAAGTTATACCTCGAGGTTGCACCTTTATATGGAAAGAAGAATAAAGGGTACAGGGGGGAAGCTGGCGGCTAAGGAGAGGAGAATGCAAGAGGCCGCGTGAACTGACCAGGGAGGTCGGCAGACCGCGCAGTCCGCCAATATAATAGCTCATAGGATTTAGCCGAGCGGGCTGATTGATAAGGCTGGGAGAAGAAGCTTGGAGCAGGTCGCGCGGACTGGGAAAGCGAGTCTACAGGGAATGATGGCGAGATCCGGGTGCCTCTACCATGTCGTTTGTCCCTCGTGAGGGGTCTGGGGCCTATTTTTAGGCTTGAGGAGGTAACGGTCTTGGTAACGTCACCACCGGTGAGGCGGTGAGCTGAGCGAGTACAAACATTGAGTCCGCAGAGTCCGCGCCAGGTCGCGCGGTCTTGGACTGCTTGGAGCTTGGCTTACTATTGGCGGATTTGGACGAGTCTGCCCCTGCTGCTGAGCGAGCTCACGCCGGGCTATGCGAGCTGAGAAGAAGTTTGCCCGCTGCTGGATAGAAGTGGACAACGGGAAGCTGGAGGGCTTGATGGCAGACTGCAAAACGTGTCCGCCCAGCCCGCAGCGGAGGATGCAGATAGCTGGCTGCCGAGCTAGGGTTCATCGGACGAGCTGTGCAAGGAACCCGCCTTACTCGGGGCGGGCAGGTGGAGCAGGCTGCCTGCTGGTGGCTTGTCTCCATTGCTCAGCGACAAGGACTGCCGACCTGGCATACTGAAGAGTCCAGGTCGCGCCTATTGGAGAGAGCCGCAGTCGACTGGTGGCATCCTTTGCTTGGGGACGAGGGTTGGCAACTTGGCGGACTGACCAGTGAGGTCGGCAGACCGCGTGGTCAGCTGATCAGGCAGCTCGCTGGATGAGGTAGGAAACCTTTCGAACTGAGATCGAGTCCACCTATATCTTGCATACAGGAGAGCAGGTCGCCGCCTCCGGCTGAGTATCTTGTGCACGGTCTGAGCGGATAGGGATTTTGAGTCCGCCACTAAGTTGAGTAGCTCATACCTGAGTAAGAATGAACCACCACATGGTTAACTGAACAAACCGCGCGGCCTGCAGGGGTGGACTGAGGAAGCCATCCACAGCCCCTGCAAAACGAGCGGCTACAGCGAGACCTGGGTGGTCAGACCGGGGAGACCACCCTAGTCACGCAGATTGAGCGGACTGAAAGGTCAGTCCTCCCACCCTTGGGAGGAAAGGCTCACAAGCCGCGACCTCCTGGTGCAGGTCGCGATTTGCGAGCTGGCCACCTTGGGAGGGATCACCGATTTCTGGGTTAACATAATCCCCGCACTTTTTCAAGTTCAGAAGAGAACTTCGAAAAAGTAGGAGACCCAAGAAAATCATGATCCTTCCCTCGAAAAGGAAAGTGGAAGGAGAGATGGAACCTGATGTCTCTCCTCAGAAAAAAAATATAACAATGCCTATCTTTTTCCTGCGAAGGAAAGAATTAACATAGGCAGAAAATAGGTACATCTTATGCGTACCTGGGTTGCTTTTGCAAAACGAAGGAGACTTGAATTTCTCCTAATGGACTCTGCAAAACAACGATGAGAGGAAAGCATAGAAGAATGATAACATGCAAGTACCTGAAGGAGGCTTGCAAGCATCTGCAAACTTCTGAAAAATCGTAAATCACAAGTATGATATAAAACTAAGTTGCAAGTACCTGGATAGAACTTGCAAATATCGGCTAATCATTTCAAAGGGAAGAGTGAGCATTAGATATAAAAGAAAGAAAACTTAGCCACAAGTACCTTGATGGAACTTGCTAATATCTACTAATTTCTGCAAAAGAAGAGCGAGTGGCAGATATGATAGAAAAGTAAGCTACAAGTACTTAAGGGAACTTGCTAACATCTGCTAGTCTCTACAAAAGAAGAGTAAGTAGCAGATATGATAGAAAATTAAAATGCAAGTACCTGGATGGAACTTGCTAATACCTGCTAATCTCAGCAAAAGAAGAGTGAGTGGCAGATATGATAGAAAAGTAAGCTGCAAGTACCTGAAGGGACCGAGCTAACATCTGCTAGTCTCTGCAAAAGAAGAGGAAGAAGCAGATATGATAGAAAATTAAAATGCAAGTACCTGGATGGAATTTGCATATACCTGCTAATCTCTACAAAAGAAGAGTGAGTGGCAGATATGATAGAAAAACAAGCTGCAAGTACCTGAAGGGAACTTTCTAACATCTACTAGTGTCTGCAAAAAAAGAGTAAGTAGCAGATATGATAGAAAATTTAAATGCAAGTACCTGGATGGAACTTGCTAATACCTGCTAATCTCTGCAAATGAAGAGTGAATGGCAGATATGATAGAAAAGTAAGCTGCAAGTACCTGAAGGTAACTTGCTAACATCTACTAATCTCTGTAAAATAAGACTAAGTAGCAAATATGATAGAAAAGTAAGGTGCAATTACCTGAAAGGAACTTGCGAATATCTGCTAATCCTTGCAAAAGAAGAGTGAGTGGTAGATATGATAGAAAAGTAAGCTGCAAGTACCTGAAGGGAACTTGCTAATATCTGCTAATCTCTGCAAAAGAAGAGTTAAAAGCAGATTCGATAGAAAAGTAAGCTGCAAGTACCTGAAGGGAACTTGCTAATATCTGCAAATCTCTACAAAAGAAGAGTAAGTAGCAGTTATGATAGAAAAGTAAGGTGCAAGTACCTGAAAGGAACTTGCTAATATCTGCTAATATCTGCAAAAGAAGAGTAAGCCGTAGATATGAAAGAAAATTAAGGTGCACGTACCTGAAGGGAACTTGCTAATATCTGCTAGTCTCTGCAAAAAGAAGAGTAAGTAACAGATATGATTGAAAAGTAAGTTGCAAGTACCTGAAGGTAACCTGCTAATATCTGCTAATCTATGTAAAAGAAGAGTAAGTAGCAGATATGATAGAAAAGTGAGCTTCAAGAAACTGAATGGAACTTGCTAATATCTGCTAATCTCTGCAAAAGAAGAGTAAGTAGCAGATATGATAAAAAAGTGAGCTGCAAGTACCTTAAGGGAACTTGCTAATATCTACTAATCTCTGCAAAAGAAGAGTAAGTAGATAATATGATAGAAAAGTAGGGTGCAAGTACCTGAAGGGAACTTGCTAATATCTGCTAATCTCTGCAAAAGAAGAGTAAGCCGCAGATATGATAGAAAATTCAGCTGCAAGTACCTGAAATAAACTTGCTAAAATCTGCTAATCTCTGCAAAAGAAGATTAAGGAGCAGATATGATAGAAAAGTGAGTTGCAAGTTCCTGAAGGGAATTTCCTAATATATGATAATCTCTGCAAAAGAATAGTAAGTAGCAGATATGATAGAAAAATAAAGTGCAAGTACCTGAAGGGAACTTGTTAATATCTGCTAATCTCTACAAAAGAAGAGTAAGTCGTAGATATGATAGAAAAGTGAGTTGCAAGTACCTGAAGGGAACTTGCTAATATCTGCTAATCTCTTCAAAAGAAGAGTAAGTAGTAGATATGATAGAAATGTGAGGTACAAGTATTTGAAGAGAACTTGCTAATATCTGCTAATCTCTGCAAAAGAAGAGTAAGTAGCATATATGATAGAAAATTAAGCTGCGAGTACCTGAAGGGAACTTGCTAGCATCTGCTAATCTCTGCAAAAGAAGAGTAAGTAGCAGATATGATAGAAAAGTAAGGTGCAAGTACCTGAAAGGAACTTGCTAATATCTGCTAATCTCTTCAAAAGAAGAGTGAGTGACAGATACGATAGAAAAGTAAGTTGCAAGTACCTGAAAGGAACTTGCTAATATCTGCTAATCTCTACAAAAGAAGAGTAAGTAGCAGATATGATAAAAAAGTAAGGTACAAGTACCTGAAAGTAACTTGTTAATATTTGCTAATCTCTGCAAAAGAAGAGTAAGCCGCAGATATGAAAGAAAAGTAAGGTGAAAGTACCTGAAGGGAACTTTCTAATATCTGTTAGTCTCTGCAAAAGAAGAGTAAGTAACAGATATGATAGAAAAGTAAGCTACAAGTACTTGAAGGAAACTTGCTAATATCTGCTAATATCTGCAAAAGAAGAGTTAGTAGCAGATATGATAGAAAAAAAAGCTGCAAGAACCTGAAGGAAACTTGATAATATCTGCTAATCTCTGCAAAAGAAGAGTGAGTAGCAGATATGAAATGAAATTAAAATGAAAGTACCTGGATGGAACTTGCACATATCTGCTAATCTCTACAAAGGGAAGAGTGAGCAGATATAGAAGAAAAAAACTAAGTCACATGTACCTGGTTGGAACCTGCGAATGCTGACTGTTGATATGATAAGGTATAATTGGATAGCAGAAGAGATATATGGCAAAATCTGCTATTAAATGAATAAAGATCAAGCCGCGATAATGATTGTCTCGCGTGATCAAGTATGATATTTTATATATGAAATCAAGATAAGCAAGATGAAACCATTTTAATTTAGACTTATAACATTATGACTTGCCAATCAAGGAGAACCAGATACTTTGATTAAATGATTCGCGTCGCTAGCATCTGATAAGAGAGCTTATGGATAATCATCTGATAGAACTTTATGCAGGTAGTGCATATAAGATGATCATAAGCCAAAAAGATATTGCCAATCCTTAAAATATGTTGAATCTAACCTGCCAACCTGCAAGAAGGCAGAAAAGACATAGGAGGGCTAAAGCGGGCTGGTCGCGCATCCTTTGAAGGGCACAGTAGATAAACAAGCATAAACAAGGAAATTCCTGCGGAGGAATCGACTGATGCACTGCTCCAATGCCTCGGGTTACAAGCATCGCTGATCAATTAGACTAGATGCGCCAAGTGGCCTTTTGCTCCTCTGTGGATTGATAAGCGGAATTGTGGGATCCGTGAAGGTATGGATTGAGAGTACCAACGAGTGTTCGACCGTCACAGTTGTGAGATGATCGAAAAGACAAGGTTACACTTGATCTCCATTGCTTGTCACACAAAGATCATCGTAACTATAACGTATCCCTCAACAAGACACGATAGAACTATCCCAGGCTGCCTCCCCTGGGCACACACACTGCGCTAGACATTGGCCAGGATCCGAAGTCTTATCATCCGCCACACGAGAGTTGAATGGCCCCCACTGCACATATGCAAAAATTCCTCGCGATATGTGGTCGTTGTGGTCTTATGCCAGGGAACAACAAGACTTGGCGATATCTCAGTGGTTCAGTGATCTCTTTGGCAAAGAGAAAAATATGGAGGAGAAGCATTACAAAAAGGGAATTGTGTCAGTATGAGATCTCTGACGTAAGCTTTATTGAATGAAAATGAAAGAACACTTAGAAGTGTTTCAGAAAAAAAAATGTTTGATAAGTAAAGTAAAAGCAACCGGTCATGATTCCGAGGGGCTTTGAGGAGCTGTGATTGGCCATAACTGATGACACAAGAAATGTGCCCTCTTCGCTTTAGAATAGTTTTCTAAGGGGACCTTCGTCAATGACATCGATGCACTCAGATTGAACATCGATAGGCCCCAGATAGCCTACATCCACTATCTCCACACACTTCATCTGAACTTCAGCCACCTCCTTGCCCTTGGAGGTGGAAGGCTGCGAAGAATCAATTTTCTTGACCAGGTCGTTGATCTTGCCCTCGGCAAGCAATCTTTCAACCAACCGTCGAAGGGCCTTGCATTCTTCAGTTAAATGACCTTTCTCTCTGTGGGATTCACAGAACGGATCTAAATCTCTTGATCTTTGATTCGCCGACTGGTAAGGCCTTTTTGAATTTGCCTTATCCCTTATGATCTGCCTGGCGTCTAGCACGGCCTCATCGAGTCCAGAGCATGATAAGTCATCATCTTGTGAGTGATGCACAGAAGCTGTTTGTTGAGGTGGGGCTTGTAGTAGTAGCAATTGTTCGTGGGCATGATCCTGTCCTGGGAAGAAACATTGATGATGATGCTAGAAATTCTTTATTTTCCTAGAGTGGGATGGAAAATCTTTCCGAGGAGACCTAGGAGGCTGCTTGTAAGGTTGATTTCTCTCTGTTATAAGCCTGGAGACAATGCTGGGATTGCTCTTCTCACCGCGGATGTACGAGTTGGCTAATCCAATCAAATCTTGATATGTCCTTGGTGCTCGGACGTTAGCCTCGAACTTGAGTGGTCCTTCACGCAGACCGTGAATGAGAGCCACTCTATACATTTCCTGATCGACGATCTAAATCTCTAAGATCTCTTTTTGGAAACGATCCACAAAATGAGACCAAGTCTCGGTCTCTCGCTTCTTGATCTCAAAGAGGGCTTCTGGACCGCCCTTCCTCTTTGTAGAGGTAGAAAATCTGAGAAGAAACTCTCTTCGCAAATAAGCAAAGGAAGAGATTGACTGAGCACGGAGTCCATAGAACAAATCCCTCACTTGACCATCAAAGGTCATCACAAGGAGTTTGCATTTGGTTGCATCTGAGAGAGTCTTTAGAGCTACGGCAGATTCAAAAGCTTGAAGATGCTTGAATGGATCAGTCTCCCCAGTATAAATGGGCAACCGCGGCTCTCTGAAGTTAGCTGGAGTCGGTTCATACTGAACTTTCTCTCTAAATGGTGACTGCTCTTCTTGTTCTCCTACAACATAAGGAAAAAAGGGAGCATAAGTTGCAGCTGCACAAGGAGCTGGAGGATAGAAATTAAAAGTTGTTGCGGGAGGAGCAAAGGCAAGAGATGAAGAGTAGGGATAACTTCCCTGAAAAATCAGGAATCTTGCAAGAATTCCTCGAGCAGCTTCTCGGAAGAAGTTCTGACGAGCTGCGAATTCATCATTCTGAGACCGCAAAGGGGCTGCAGGCCCTTGCGGAAAGGTTGGAGTGTAAGGAGGATAAGCCGGCGGATAAGCCGATGGGTAGACATGAGGAATCTCGAATGCTGGTGCTGGATTGATTGGAGAAGCTGGTGCTGCTAAAGGTTGTGCTTCCAATCGTTGAGCGACATCAGCTAGAGTATGGTTGATTGCTTAAAACTGTTGCGCAGTTTCTATGCGAGAATGCTCCAAGGCTTCCCAAAGAGAATCCTCACTGGAACTTGGAGTAGGGCTCTCGGCTGGTTGATTGTCTGACATGAGTAACCGCTGATTTCACTATCTGATTGAGATCTGAAGGTCGCGTGTTAACTGTTGATGCGTGAAATACGACACCGTCCATTTTACGGGTTGTTCTATCTCACAAGCTAAGGGAATAGGAGGGTTGCGGGGATAGAGGAGAGACTCGTGGGAGCAAGGGAGAAGCTTTCTTGAGCTGGGAAGAAGCTTGATCAGGAAGTGTCGATCGTACGCTACTTTAGCAGTTGGGCTCTGATGGTTAGACCGAGATAAGAAAAGAGAAGAGAAAAACTCTAGAACCGGCAACAATAGATTTTGCCCGTCGCGGCCTGAATGCCTCTCTTGTGACAGGCTTTCCTTTGATTACAATTGAAGTTAAAGCTCGAGTTTGCACCTTTAGATGGAAAGAAAAATAAAGGGTACAAGGGGAAGCTGGCGGCTATTGAGAGGAGAATACCATAATCCGCGCGGACTGCCTAGTGAGTTTGGCAGACCGCGCGGTCAGCCGATCAAGTAGCTCGCAGTACTTAGCCAGGCGGGCTGCTTGATCAAGCTGGGAGAAGAAGCTGGGAGTAGGTCACGCAGACTGGGAAAGCGAGTCCGCAGGGACTGATGGCGAGATCCGGACGCCTCTGCCGTATCGTCCGTCCCTCGTGAGGGTTCTGGGGGCCTACTTATAGGCCCGAGGAGGTAACGGTCTTGGTAACATCACCACCGGTGACGCGGTGAGCTGAGCGAGTACAAACATTGAGTCCGCAGAGTCCGCGTCAGGTCGCGCTGTCTGGGGCTTCCTGGAGCTGGCCTTTCTGTTGGCGGACTGGGAAGAGTCCGCCCCTGCTACTGAGCGAGCTCGCGTCGGGCTATGCGAGCTTAAAAGAAGTTCACCCGCTGCTAGGTAGAAGCGGACACCAGGAAGCAGGAGGGCTAGCTGGCAGACTGCAAAACGAGTCCGCCAAGCCCGCGGCGGAGGAGGCAGATAGCTGGCTGCCGAGCTGGGGTTCATCAGGCGGACAGCACAACGAACTCGCCTAACTCGCGGCGGGCAGGTTGAGCAGGCTTCCTGCTGGTGGCTTGTCGCCATTGCTCGGCGACAAGGACTGCCGACTTGGCAGACTGAAGAGTCCAGGTCGCGCCTATTGGCGAGAGCCGCTGTCGACTTGTGGCATCCTTTGATTGGGGACGAGGGTTGGCGACCTGGCGGACTGACTAGTGAGGTCGGCAGACCGCGCGGTCAACTGATCAGGCAGCTCGCTTGATGAGGTAGGCGTCCTGTCGAACTGAGATTGAGTCCGCCTACATCTAGCGTACAGGAGAGCAGGTCGCCGCCTCCGGCTGAGTATCTTGTGCGCGATCTGAGCGAATAGGGATTTTGAGTCTGCCACTCAGTTGAGTAGCTCGTACCTGAGGAAGAATGAACCACCAAACAGTTAACCGAACTAACCGCGCGGCCTACAGGGACGGACTGAGGAAGCCGTCCGCAGCCCCTGAAAAATGAGCGGCTACTACTCGACCTGGGAGGTCAGATTGGGGAGACCTCCCTAGCTGCGTGGACTGAGCGAACTGAAAGTTCAGTCTGCCCACCCTTGGAAGGAAAGGCTCACAGGCCGCGACCTCCTGGTGCAGGCTGCGATTTGCGAGTTTGCCACCTTAGGAGGGATTGCTGATTTCTGGGTTAACACAGTGCATTTTAGGTTTCATTTTTGGAAATTATTTATAGATGTTTCATTTCAAATCCCTCTATAAATACTTAGAGTATTTTCGAAATGACAACGGATCATGAAAACCAAATTTCTCGAACAATTTTTACACTTTCCCGAAATAGCAATCGTCGGCCGCACGCTCCTGTTTTTGCGAAACTCTCCCGATCGGCCACGACATTATTCAATACTCTTCTTCTACGACATTATTGACTAGAATGATTCTTCCTTCAAGATTCTTTCTTCTACAGTCCAGATCAGTTGAAGATTCAAGATCCAAATTTCAAGATCCAAAGATTTTAAGTTTTTTGAGTTCTCCAAGATTCAACTTCCAACCTTCAAAGAACGTCGGATCAAGATTGTAATTGTAACACCTCTACCCGTCAAGAAGAATATAATAGAGGGTCCGGCCGGGGCCCCACACCATATTCCACAAACAGGCGGAGACGCTACGAAATAATATCATAACCACGCATCCTAACACAGAGCATTTTAGCGGAAGCTTCACGATTGAATTATTGAACTCAAGATAAATAACATTGTCCACTAAAACTTAGGAATATATATAACCATCACAAGAGTTTGGCCTTAAGGCCTTACAACAGTTTCTCTTAACAAGAGTGTGGATTACAAACATCGGCACGCAGGCCGGCCACACATGAACAAAAGAAACAAAACAATGCCTTCGAGGGCAGCAGTGCAGCTTTGGGCTTCAGCCCGCTAAGTCCCGCTCGGACCAGCAACTCCAGTACCTGTAATAACCAATCCACCAAGCGGTGGCAAACAGGGCAACGGTCAGCATTCAGCTGACCAATTATAATGACCCTGCCCCTGGCACGGGGCAGCGGAATTCCATCCCTGCATAGCTGATAGTTTAACTTTCAAGGCAGCCTAAACACCTAGAGGGGGGGGTGAATAGGTTCTGCTTCTCTTTCTAAAACTTCTAGACAGAATTCAATTTATTAACTAATATGAAAACACAGCAATCACAGAAAACAAAACATCACAGATTGCACTATGATTTATAGTGGTTCCCCAAGGTCTGGGTACATCCACTTTCCCCCTTCACCTATCTAGCTGTATGCTAGATTCGGCCAAACTTCCACTTATCTCAGATCAATAGATCTTACAACTCAGAACCCAACAGGTTCCTACAACTCAGGCACAACTGCCCTACCTCAGCCTTGCCCCAAGGCCTACAACTCAGAGAATATCCTTCTCCTACACTCAGGCAATCAGCCCTACCACTCAGAGTTCAACACTCCTACACTCAACCTTTATAACATAGGCTTACAACTCAGATCTGTATAAACAGATCCTACAGAAATATAGAAAAGATTGTTTTTAAATTTGTCTTGCCAAATTGAGAGAGAAAAGGCAATGACAATTCTTAATCAGCTGATGCAATCAACTGTTTCTTAGCCTTCTTCAAAGCTTCTTGAAAATGTACTTAGCTGAGTTGATTCCAAACAGCTTCTTGATAATCCACTGGTGGATTCTTTCTTCTTCTTCAAATTCTGACTTGATCTCTCTCTATCCAGAACTTTGAATGATTCTTCTGAATTCTGATTAGAACTCTTCTTAGATCTATCCTTAGATAGTCTTCTTAGATCTCCCGGAGAAGATCTTCTTAAGTGCCTAGCACTTTCTTGAAATGAGTAGAATGTAATCCTTCTCTACTTTCTGATCCAATGTATTTTAAAGGGTCAGTTCTATATGTTGTTCAGTGTCTCTTTTTTCTCCTTCTGAATCTGTCTATTTATAGACATTCTTCATGGTAACCGGCTGATCCGGTTTCTAACCGTTTTCTGACAAGTCTGACAACTTCAGTTAACTGGTGATAACCCACAGCTGTCAAGTCTTCAAACAAGTCCTGTGCCTTAGTGTTGAAACAGTCTGTCAGAAAGTGTCGAGACCATCTGTCTATTTGTGTCGACACAATTGACTTTGGTGTCGACACTGCCTTCAGTGATGTCGACTAAATTGCCTTTGTGTCGACACATCTTCTTCTGAAACTAACTTGGTCTTTGACTCTGCAGTGTGTCGACACAAGTCCTGTGTGTCGACACAGTTGTTGTAGAATCATAACTTTAGTAAGTGTTGACTTGGCCTTCAGGTGTCGACTATTTTCTTCTGTGTCGACATATTCAGATGATGTCGACAAACTGGAGATCGACTATACTCTTCAGTGTCGACACATTCTCCCAATGTTGAGGTCGACGTTTTTCTTCTGTGTCGACACAATTTCCCAGTGTTGTGTCGACTTACTTCTTCTGAGTCGACAAAATTTCCCAGTGTTGTGTCGACTTACTTCTTCTGAGTCGACACAATTTCCCAGTGTTGTGTCGACTGACTTCTTCTGTGTCGACACTTTTTTCCAGTGTTGTTGTAGACTATGTTATGTGTCGACACTTTTTCCCAGAGTAGTGTCGACTTACACCTTCTGTGTCGACACACTTTCCCAGTGTTGTGTCGACAACTTTCTTCTATGTGACGACACATGTTCCTTTGTGTCGACACTTGGACTTAGAATTTTTTTCCTGTAAACTTTAACAATTCTTTACCTGCACATGTCAACTCAAAACAACATCAAATACAACATGATGTATATCATTGAGCTAGGTTGGGCTTCTTCAAATCAGGTACACATTTTCCAATGTACCCAACAATCTCCCCCTATTTGGAGAAGTCATAACCCTTATAGCCAATGATATACACCATTTAGAAATAGTATAAAATGATGATATATGACAATACACAGGGATACTTAATTATAAACAAAATAATAAGAACATCATGGATAAAACAATCTATCACAGATTTTAACAATATTTTGTTTATTACTGGGTAATGTTTGATTACATGGTTTTTCTTTGACTGATCACATTACATCATTACAAAACATTATGAAAGAACTAAACATTATCAGGATTGATTAGGTTCTCTAATAACAATCCCTTGGCCAGATTTAATTTTAGCTGTCACAGGAGCTTCTGATTCTTCAGCCATCTTTTTTCCTTTAAGATCAGCTTTCTTCTTAGCTTCTTCCTTGAGCCTTTGCCTTTCAAAATAGTGAAAAGGCTTTGGGAAGTATTTGCTTGGCTCCATAGCATCAGTTGGAAGTCTTCCCAGCTTAGCTTTCCTTCTGAATTGTACAATGGCTTCTTGTCTTGCCTCATACTTCTGCCATTCCTGCTCATTGTACCACTTGCCCCTTTCATGAACTTGATCTTTGACAGCTTTCCATGCAGTGAGTATTATATTTCTGGAAGTAGGACTCCACTGCTCAAAATCTGGCTTCAGCTCAGCCTGCTCTCTAAATCTTTTCTTTGACAGTAGAGCATCTTGCTGTTCTTGCAAATTTACCTCAGGCTTATCAACCTTTCCAAAGATAACATTTACAACTTCCTTTGAAGGACTATACATATATTGCACTTGCTGATCCAATATATCAAAATCTGGAGGGGGGTATATGACTTGGGCAACCTCAGGTTGGTCACCTTCAAGTAGTCCTATTTGTAGACCAGACTCAGCCACCATGTTATCATCACACAATGGTGGATATCCCAATGTGGCTCTTATACTATTGGTCACCCATTTGGCATGCTCAGAGCCTGCATGAATTAGCATCCTCTCCCCCTTTATGGCTTCTCTTGAGACATGATCTCTAAGATCTTCTTTCTGGAATCGAATTTGGCCATCCAAATAATTCACTCCCTCCTTGAAAAATGGTCTTAACTTTTGAAGCTTTGCAGATATTTCCTGTTGAGAGGTTGTGATGGCAGTCTTAACAGATGCAATAGCAGCCTGAAAATTCTTATCAAATTCTTCCATTTCTTTGGCTCTATTTGCAGGCATCCCTGGCACAATCTTCTTCACCTCTTGAATGATCTCATTATGAGATTCAGTTAAATTGTCATTCATTCTTATTTGATTTTCCAGAACATAACCTTGCTTCAAGCAATATCATCCACCTTTGTAGAGATAGCCTGCTGTTGTTTAGCCAGATAAACTACAGCATTGCCACCCTTGTGGAAGCAATCTGTCATTTCAGTTTTATTCAAGTTGACTTGAAATTGGATAGATTTGATATCTTGGGCTAAGTCAAACTGCAGATTTTTGTTGCTTTCATCAACATATTTCTCAATGGCCACCCTGTGGTCATCCAATTTCACCTGTAAATCCACCAAGAACTTGTTATAATCAACTTCAGGAGGTGGTGGTGGAGGTGATGTCTGTAAAGCCTGTTTATAAGTCTTGCTTCTTCTTTTAAATACAACCAGTTTTCTTTTCTTAGCCAACCTGGCTTCTTCAGTTTCAGATTCAGAAGTACTCTCAATGTGAACTCTATCTGCTTCAGTGCCATGTTGCTCAGTTTCAACATGTACTGGCTCCCCCTCAATTCTTTGCTCCTCCTCTATTTCTTGAACTTTTTCAATCTCTTGAACTTTCTCCACTTCTTGTTCTAGATCTATGTCAAGAGGCTGCTCAACATCTTGGTCCTCTTCTATTCTATCAGTAGCTATGTCATCATTAGGAAATAACTCATCCAGAGTGTATTCTTTTTGAACTGGAGCATCTGAAGATAAGTCATTAGGTGCATCCTTGTGCACATTCTCAGGCAGCTGCATATCTGGAGTAGGAGAAGACACACGCTCCCCCTGAACCTGTGCAGAAAAAAAACTTTTAGAAAGTCTTTTATAGTAAAATACATTTGCTCCCCCTACACCTGTACCACTTGTACCTGAGCAGGGGTAGATACATTTTGAGCAGGAGATTGAACTGGCTCCCCCTGCATCTGTGCAG
Source organism: Platanthera zijinensis (assembly GCA_039513925.1). NCBI lineage: Eukaryota > Viridiplantae > Streptophyta > Magnoliopsida > Asparagales > Orchidaceae > Platanthera > Platanthera zijinensis. Next base: position 83,031,565 of record CM077079.1, read on the forward strand.
ATGTATCTACTTGATGAACTATAGTGGAGGCAGGTTGTTCTTCACTCTGTATCCTAAGTGGGTCCTCTTGTTGTTGCTCAGTCTCGTGAGCTGGAGAAGGGGATCTTACAGGGGTGTCTGGCCTGCTCTCTTCAGGCACATCCTTAGACAGCACCCTTTCCCACCTGGAGAATAGTCTCATGTCCATCCTTCTCATATGATTGATTTTAGATCCTGGCAGTTGCTGCATCACTTCAGGAATTGCTCCATTGAGATATAGACTTATGATCCTAGCCATGTTAGGCTTCTTGATCCCTTCTTTAATCTTGTCAAATAGGATTACTGACCAATCAGTAGGAATTGTAAATGCAATCCTGGTCATAAGGTTGAACATATAGGCAGAAATCCTATCATGTCCACCTGTCTTGCAGAGAATTACTTTCCCAACTATTTCAGACAAGAACTTTCCTTGCTGATTCATACCTTTCCTATTGAATGCAGCTCCAATCTTCATGTTTGAATCCAAACCACACCATTGAAGGGCTTCCCTTGTCTTAGAACTAGGAACCTCTTCTTCATTTTCAACTACATGTAATTGCAAAAACTTTCTCAAACCTCTTTGGGTAATCTTAATCTTAGTCCCGTGAACAATGGACTTGATCTTGAGTTCAGTAGAATGGACTGATGCTGAGATAAAGAACTCATGCACCTCCTTCTTCCAGATCTTGGATGGTTCTGAGACAAGAAATTCTAACCCTGAGTCGGAGAGAAGGGTGATAACTCCTTGAACATCAGGCGGCGCCTCTGCAAACGCCTGGCGCACCAACTCATACCCTTCATTAACATTGTCTTCAATCTTTGGCGCCATCGAGTCGTCGAGAAGGCTTGAGAGAGGAGAGAAAGAAAGACTGTCGACACAGGGTTTGAGTCTCGAAAACCTTGAAAGCGTGTCGACAATAAGAGCTTTTGACCTATTTATAGCTTCTGTTGAAAGAAGTTCAAAAGGCGCCAAAAACAGTCTAAATGTGTCGACACAGACGGAATGTGTCGACACAAGCTTCTATTAACTCGACATTTCTTCAGCCTACTATGTGTCGACACCAATTTGTGGTTATGTCGACACCTTGGATACATAGTAGAAAGACAGAAATTCTGTGTCGACACTAAGGACAAGTGTCGACACATATTTTGTAAGTGTCGACACCATAATTCTGGTTGAGTCGACATTACATTCCTGGTTAAGTCGACAATAAAACTCTTAAGTGTCGACACATATTCTCTGTGTCGACACAATATTTCTGACTTGTCGACATAATTTCTCTGAGTCGACACATTATTACTGAATGTGTCGACACATTCTTACTTAGCCAATTTCTGTAACTTCAATGTGTCCTTTTTAACACTTGATTATTGTTGTTACTACTTTTACTTACTTATAAACCATTTCAATAGCATTGTTAATGATTTTGTTTAATACATTAATCAATGGTTAACATACCTAATTCAATTTTGAATTTATTGAATTTGGTTTCATCTAAAGGCTTAGTAAATACATCTGCTATTTGATAATCTGTTTTTACAAATTCCAATGAGATGTCACCTTTTTCTACATGTTCTCTAAGAAAATGATATTTGATTTCTATATGCTTAGTTCTACTATGAGAAACTGGATTATTAGCAATAGAAATAGCACTCTTAGAATCACATAAAAGGGGTGTTCTACTTACCTGAATACCATAATCTTTAAGCTGATGCTGCATCCATAATAGCTGTGCACAGCAGCTTCCTGCAGCAATATACTCTGACTCAGCTGTGGAAATTGCCACACTAGTCTGTTTTTTACTACTCCAAGATATTAGTCTTCCTCCCAGGAATTGACAAGTACCTGTAGTACTCTTTCTATCCTCTCTACATCCTGCAAAATCTGCATCTGAATAGCCTGTTAGTTGAAAATCTCTATTCCTAGGGTACCAAAGACCTAGAGTAGGAGTGCCCTTTAGATATCTCAGAATCCTTTTTACTGCAGTATAATGAGATTCTTTAGGGCAGGCTTGGTACCTAGCACAGACACATGTTGCATACATAATGTCAGGTCTACTAGCAGTGAGATATAGTAGTGACCCAACTATTCCTCTATACAATGATTCATCAACAGGTTTACCTGCCTCATCTTTGCATATTGGCATACTTGTGCCCATAGGAGTTCTCATGGAGGAGGATGACTCCATACCATATTTTTTAATTAATTCCTTGGTGAACTTAGACTGGGATATGGACAATCCATCATCAGTCTGTCTTACTTGGAGTCCCAAGAAGAACTTAAGTTCTCCCATACTGCTCATCTCAAACTTCCCTTGCATAAGTTTGGCAAACTTTTTACAAAGGTTGTTTTCAGTAGATCCAAAGATTATGTCATCAACATAGATCTGGACTAAGATGATCTTTCCTTTGGATTCCCTAAGGAATAGAGTTTTGTCTATCTTTCCTCTTGAGAATTTATTCTCAATGAGGAAGGTAGACAGGGTTTCATACCAAGCCCTTGGAGCTTGTTTTAACCCATACAAAGCTTTCCTAAGCTTATACACAGAATCAGGTTTAAGAGGATCTACAAAACCTGATGGCTGCTCTACATATACTTCTTCTTTAAGATCACCATTCAGAAATGCTGACTTTACATCCATCTGGTATACTTTGAAGTCTTGGTAGGCTGCATAGGCAAGGAACATTCTGATTGCCTCCAGCCTTGCTACTGGAGCAAAGGTTTGATCAAAGTCAATCCCTTCTTCCTGCCTGTATCCTTTTGCAACCAATCTTGCTTTATTCTTTATTATTATTCCACTTTCATCTAGCTTGTTCCTATAGATCCACTTAGTCCCAATTATGTTGTGGCCTCTTGGTTTAGGAACAAGCTCCCAGACCTTGCACCTTCTGAACTGATTCAGCTCCTCTTGCATAGCATCAATCCAGTGCTGGTCTTGGATAGCTTCTTCAAACTTCTTAGGTTCCATTTGAGACAAGAAACTAGAATGCAAAACTGTGCTTTGATTTCTGCTTCTAGTTTGCACTCCTTGTCTTGGATCACCAATTATCTGATCAGTAGGATGATCTCTTAGATATCTTATAGCTGGAGGTAGATTCCCTTCAGGTTGAGCATCTCCAGCTTCTTCATTCTGCTGTTCCTCTTGGTTTTCATCAGCTTCCATTATCTCTTGTACTCCCCCTGGACAGCAGCCTTCATTTTCCAATGCTCCCTCTTCCTTTGAAGCTTCAGCAATGGAGAGCTTGTCCATCTTCTTGCTTATACCTGTTGAGTCATTTGATCTACAAGACAATTCACAATTGATTAATCTTGTTTCATCAAATACAATATGCACAGATTCTTCAACAACTTGAGTAGTTAAGTTGAAGACTCTATAGGCCTTACTATTTGTGCTGTACCCAACAAATATCCCATCCTGGGATTTGGCAGCAAACTTAGTCAAATAAGACTTACCATTGTTAAGTATATAGCACTTGCAGCCAAAGATCCTAAAATAGGATAGATTTGGTTTTCTGCCTTTCACAATCTCATAGGGAGTCTTCCTGTGGCTTTTGGTGATAGAAGCCCTATTGATGACATGACAAGCAGTGTTAACTGCCTCAGCCCAAAAATATTCTGGGAGAGAGGTGTCACTCAATAGAGTTCTACCAGCTTCAATTAATGATCTATTCTTTCTTTCAGCAATTCCATTTTGCTGAGGTGTTCTAGGTGAGGAGAACTCTTGGAAAATCCCAAAGTCTATACACAAGTTTGTCATGCTTTCAGATTGAAACTCAGTACCATGGTCACTTCTGATTTTGACCACTGTACTGTTCAGTTCATTCTGAATTTGCTTTACAAACTTAAATAATACACTTGGGGTTTCAGATTTTTGTCTCAGAAAGAACACCCATGTAAATCTAGAATAGTCATCTACAACCACTAGTGTGTAGACCTTCCTACCTAGACTGTGAACTGGCATAGGACCAAAAAGATCCATATGCAAGAGGTATAAGCACCTCACAGAATCCTTGTTTTCAAGGCTTTGAAATGAGGTTTTTGTCTGCTTGCCCTTTTGACAAGCTGAGCATACCCCTTCCTTTATACACTTAACTTGAGGCCCATTCCTCACTAGTTCTTTACTAAAGAGTTGGCCAATTGTCTTGTAGTTTAGATGAGCCAATCTCTTGTGCCACTTAACACAATGAGAAGCATTGTCATCAGCTACAAGACAAATGGGGGATGCCTTATTCTCACATTCAAAATTAAGGCAATACACATTTCTCTTCCTATACCCAGTCAATATGATCTCTTGATCACTTGACCTTTTGATATGACATCCATCCTTACCAAATGAAATGTCATATCCTAGATCACTCAGCTGGCTTATGCTTATTAGATTATGTTTCAAACCTTTTACATAGGCCACTTGGGTGATAGTAATTAGGTTTGAAGAGATGTTACCAAATCCTTTGATGACTCCTTTTTCAGATCCACCAAAGATCACTTTATGTCCATCTTTGACAGATGAATACTCCTTCAGCAGCCCCTTTGTTCCAGTCATGTGCCTGGAACAACCACTATCCAAGTACCATATAGGGGCATGGTAACTTGGATTCACCTGCAATACAGAATTACTTACCCTTAGAACCCAAGTAAGTCTTGGGTCCTTGGTTCAGGTTAGCCTTAATAAAGTTATCATAACCTCTTCTAACAGGTAGACTCTTATTCTTTATAACACTTGTGTTATACCAGCAGTCCAATGCAAAATGACCCCTCTTGCCACAGCACCAACATTCAAACTTATTGTATCTAGATCTAGATACATCCTTGTCAGAAGCATTTCTGTTCATTGCTGGTGCTGTTGCAACTTCTCCTACTGGTTTCTTAAAACCATAGGGCTTATGACCATAGGTAGGCCTGCTTGCCTTAACACCCTTGTTCTTCAGAACATTTGTCTTGATATGATCCTGAATGTCTTCATGATCATATCTGTTAGAAGGCACTTTCTCCTTACCAAACCTTATGGGGACTGAAAGGTTTAGTGGCTGAATAGGGGCTTTGCCTTTCCTCTTGAATCTGCCAGCCCTGGAGTTACCCTTAAATCCTAATCCAGCCTTACCCTTCTGAGTGACAAATTCATCTATCAAGGGTAAGACAGATTTTGGCTTAGAGTAACTAGCCACTAAATCCCTTTCAATTCTAAGTCTGTCCTCCAGACTCTTTACTTGATCATTAGTATAATTAATTGTGCCCATCTGAATAATAGTTATATTCTTCAGCTTGGCAATTTCAGCTAACTTTTGATCAAGGACTTTTTCTAACTCAGTTGTTGCAACCCTTAGATCAGCAATTTCCTGAGCCTGTGATTTAACCAGGTTCTTGCTTTTCTTAAGGGCCTGCAACAAGTCCCCATACTTGTCTATCAATTGATAGACATCTCCTTCAGATCCAGATGCATCTTCATCACTTGATGCAGATGTAGCTGATTCTTCACTTGTACTACAAACATATGTACTGGAAGGACAGTTTACCTCATTAGGACCAGACTGATTCTGGCATAGGTCCTCTTCTGATCTAGTCATCAAACCCATGCATTGATGTTCATTGATGGAGTCTAGCAACTGCATAAACTCCTCTTCCTCAGATGCAGCATATAATCCAATATATGCTTCAGCTTCAGATCCTGATTCTGAAGTTGACTGGTCTGACAGACTTTTATCTTTCTTTGCTACAAAGGATTTCTCCTTCTTGCCTTTCTGATAAGTCTTCTTCTTTTCTGAAGATTCCTTCCTTTTGTCAGGACAATCAGCCACTACATGTCCAGGCCTATTGCAACAATAGCAGACAATCTTTGAAGTAGTGGCTTTGCTGGGCTTTGACCTGCTTTTCTCTTTCCTAGATGACCTTCTTTTCTGATAATAGTCATCTACTTGCTGTGATGAGGAAGGCCTAGACTTCCATTGCTTCTTTTTCAAGAACCTTTGAAATTGCCTAGTGAATGCAGCAAAGTCTGCATCTGAATCACTGCTGACTGAACCCTATCTGAATTTTCAGAACTACCTTCTTCAACTTCCTTAGGAGGAGATGGTGATTTCCTCCTATTCTTTCTGGTGGCTTCAGCATTAAATGCCACAGTCTTTTCTCTATGCTCTCCTCTTGAGTTTCTTTCCTCCTCCTTCCTTACCATAAGTTGCATTTCATAGGATAGCAACTTTCCAAACAGAGTTGGAGGAGATATCTCTGCCAATTTTGCCACTTCTCTTATGGCACAGATCTTTGTATCCCAATCCTTTGATAAGGATCTTAAGAATTTGTCATTCAGTTCATAGGTACTGAAGACTCTTCCATAGGAAATTAGCTCATTCACAATTCTATAGAATTTCTTATAGCACTCAGTTATGCTATCAGATTTTCCTTGTCTAAAACTTTCATACTCCTGATTTAGCATAGATTTTCTGTCCAGCCTTACTTCTTCTGATCCCTCCATGTAGACAATCAATGTGTCCCACATCTCCTTGGAGGTCTTGCAGTGAATCAGATTCTGAAATGTTGAATCATCTATGGCACTGACAATGATGTTCTGTGCCCTTTTGTCCATGGTTGCCAAGATGATTTCATCCTTGGTCATTTCAGAATAAGTCTTTGGTGTTTGGATATTTGCATCAAGAACAGATATCTTCATTGGTATGAAGGGGCCTTCCTGTACTGTGATGTAAATCCTTGGGTCAGATGCTTCCATAAACAATCTGACTCTTTCTTTCCAGATCCCAAAGATTTCCTTCTTGCATATGGGTAATTTCATTGACCCTAGCTCCTTATGATTCTCTCCAGAACCCATCTTCTTGATTCTTGAATCTGCCTATCAGATCTACCTCAGACTGTTAAGTCCTTTTTGAGGAACCTCCCTCTGATACCACTTGATAGTTTAACTTTCAAGGCAGCCTAAACACCTAGAGGGGGGGGGTGAATAGGTTCTGCTTCTCTTTCTAAAACTTCTAGACAGAATTCAATTTATTAACTAATATGAAAACACAGCAATCACAGAAAACAAAACATCACAGATTGCACTATGATTTTATAGTGGTTCCCCAAGGTCTGGGTACATCCACTTTCCCCCTTCACCTATCTAGCTGTATGCTAGATTCGGCCAAACTTCCACTTATCTCAGATCAATAGATCTTACAACTCAGAACCCAACAGGTTCCTACAACTCAGGCACAACTGCCCTACCTCAGCCTTGCCCCAAGGCCTACAACTCAGAGAATATCCTTCTCCTACACTCAGGCAATCAGCCCTACCACTCAGAGTTCAACACTCCTACACTCAGCCTTTATAACATAGGCTTACAACTCAGATCTGTATAAACAGATCCTACAGAAATATAGAAAAGATTGTTTTTAAATTGTCTTGCCAAATTGAGAGAGAAAAGGCAATGACAATTCTTAATCAGCTGATGCAATCAACTGTTTCTTAGCCTTCTTCAAAGCTTCTTGAAAATGTACTTAGCTGAGTTGATTCCAAACAGCTTCTTGAGAATCCACTGGTGGATTCTTTCTTCTTCTTCAAATTCTGACTTGATCTCTCTCTATCCAGAACTTTGAATGATTCTTCTGAATTCTGATTAGAACTCTTCTTAGATCTATCCTTAGATAGTCTTCTTAGATCTCCCGGAGAAGATCTTCTTAAGTGCCTAGCACTTTCTTGAAATGAGTAGAATGTAATCCTTCTCTACTTTCTGATCCAATGTATTTTAAAGGGTCAGTTCTATATGTTGTTCAGTGTCTCTTTTTTCTCCTTCTGAATCTGTCTATTTATAGACATTCTTCATGGTAACCGGCTGATCCGGTTTCTAACCGTTTTCTGACAAGTCTGACAACTTCAGTTAACTGGTGATAACCCACAGCTGTCAAGTCTTCAAACAAGTCCTGTGCCTTAGTGTTGAAACAGTCTGTCAGAAAGTGTCGAGACCATCTGTCTATTTGTGTCGACACAATTGACTTTGGTGTCGACACTGCCTTCAGTGATGTCGACTAAATTGCCTTTGTGTCGACACATCTTCTTCTGAAACTAACTTGGTCTTTGACTCTGCAGTGTGTCGACACAAGTCCTGTGTGTCGACACAGTTGTTGTAGAATCATAACTTTAGTAAGTGTTGACTTGGCCTTCAGGTGTCGACTATTTTCTTCTGTGTCGACATATTCAGATGATGTCGACAAACTGGAGATCGACTATACTCTTCAGTGTCGACACATTCTCCCAATGTTGAGGTCGACGTTTTTCTTCTGTGTCGACACAATTTCCCAGTGTTGTGTCGACTTACTTCTTCTGTGTCGACAAAATTTCCCAGTGTTGTGTCGACTTACTTCTTCTGAGTCGACACAATTTCCCAGTGTTGTGTCGACTGACTTCTTCTGTGTCGACACTTTTTTCCAGTGTTGTTGTAGACTATGTTATGTGTCGACACTTTTTCCCAGAGTAGTGTCGACTTACACCTTCTGTGTCGACACACTTTCCCAGTGTTGTGTCGACAACTTTCTTCTATGTGACGACACATGTTCCTTTGTGTCGACACTTGGACTTAGAATTTTTTTCCTGTAAACTTTAACAATTCTTTACCTGCACATGTCAACTCAAAACAACATCAAATACAACATGATGTATATCATTGAGCTAGGTTGGGCTTCTTCAAATCAGGTACACATTTTCCAATGTACCCAACAATAGCAATCTTCCAACATGATATATATAGCAATTTAAGCAAGACGTGCACACCCGCACAGTCACATATCACAATCGCCGGCACGACGGCTCGACGCTCCGTGCACTCAGGACACATTATCCGTGTTCCGTATTTCCACGGCCACACCACCGTTCAGAGGTCCCAGACATAACGGTTCAATAAATTCTAGTCTGATCGGCTCACAGGCCGTCTACTCTCTCTATGTGATCCTAACAGGGTCTTAAGTACCCAAGGTTAGACAACCATAACGCGGGTACAGATCCACCTTTCCCGTTGCTCACATCGTCAGACTCACGCCTGGACTGACGCGGGTACAGTTTCACCTTGCCCATTCCACGTTTCCTAGTTGCAGCCCCAAGGCTCAACCTCATACAAAGTAGCAACTCACGGCTACAAGAGATTCCAACTCTCAATATTTCCTGGACTTCCTCCAGTACTTTATCCATCATGCCTACAAGCAAGAATCACGGAGTCTTCTCCGATATGCAAACAAGCATCACCAATCCAGACCATGTCCAGATGGGCTTCACACAGCATGCCTAGATCCGTACTCCAATTCCGGACTCTAACAAGGGGGACTTCACATATCTACCCCAAGGGACGCCACAACCCACCGCACACTCGCGGGGAAGGGTTCTCCCTATGCAATGCAGGAATTAAGGACTTCACATGTCCAAGCAGGAAATCGTTACCCTAGGAGTTCGCTTCGGAGCCATGGAGAGAAATTTGAGACGGATGAAAGCCTTCGCAGCAGCGTTGCCTTCGCAAATCCGAACTCGGCTCGCGATTTGGACCACCGTAGCTCCACCGGCAGCCGGACTCCACTTCTTCTTCCTCACCTTGCTCTCACCTCTCTCTTAAAAGTTAGAAAGAGAAGATGAAACTCAAAATGAGCCTTTCCTCCTTCTTTCCCGGCCTTATCAGCCCAGGAATGATTCCCAGCCACAGGATCCTCTTTAAGGAAAATGAACGGCCAAGATCTGCCCCAAAATATTGAACTTTTTGGCCGACATGGCCTGTGACACGCCCGTGTCACAGGCCGTGTACCCTTAAGCGGCACACGCGGCACTCGCACCGACTAAAATTTACCGGAACACGGGCATCGACACGCCCGTGTCGAACCTAACACGCCCGTGTCGGTCATGTGACACGCCCGTGTCACACTTGTTACACGGTACTCAACGAGCGTTAAATCCAGTCAGAGCAGTACATGGGTAGGCACACGCCCTCTGACACGCCCGTGTCAAAACTGACACGGCTGTGTTCAAGCCTTGGTTCCGGGCCGTGTACATTTCTGACTCGATACGGCATTTTATTGAGTGACACGCCCTGGGACATGCCCATGCCGAAGGCCGTGTCCCAGGCTCGACTATCGTCGACCTCCGATCGTCGACTAACCTGAACACACCCTGGGACACGCCCGTGTCCCAGACCGTGTACCGCGACACGCCCTGGGATACGCCGGTGTCCCAGGCCGTGTTAAGCAACCTGCACCTCAATTCCAATTTTGAGTCTTTTTGGGGTGTTACAACCCTCCCCCCTTAATAAAATTTCGTCCCGAAATTTGCAGACAATAAGGAGAAAAATAACAAAACATTTATATGTTTCTATTACATATATAACGAGCAAACAAGTTACGAAAATAACTCGGGAAACTCGGCTTGCATGGTCTGCTCGCGCTCCCATGTTAGCTCTTCACGGCCACAATTGTCCCATCGTACTTTGACCATCCCGACCACCTTGTTCCGCAACTTTTTCTCGGCTCGATCCTCGATCCGTATAGACTTCACCTTTGTTGTTAGCCCATACTCTACAGGCACTCGATCGTTGTTAATTACTTGAGCTGGATCCTTGACTGCTTTTCGTAGCACCGAGATGTGAAACACATCATGCAATCCACTCAATTCCGATGAAAGAGCTAGCCGATAGGCGGCTTCCCCAACTCGCTCCACCACTTCAAACGGACCAAGGTATCGCGGACTGAGCTTTTTCAACCGCCTAATCCGAGATACGCCTTTGAAGGGCTTAATCTTTAAATAGACCCAGTCACCCACCGCGAACTCCATGTTCCGGTGCTTCGCATTGTAATATTTGGCTTGCCGATCCTGGGCTATTAGGAGCCTCTCTCGAATAGAGCGTATTGTTGAGGTAGCATCCTCGACTTCCTTTTTGCCTAAAAGTTTAGTCTCGCCAGTTTCTGCCCAAGCTAGCCGTGTACGACACTTCCGACCATACATCGCTTCAAACGGGGCCATGCCTATACTCGCTTGATGGATATTATTATAGGCAAACTCCACCATAACAAGATGCTCTTCCCAATTCTTACCGAAGTCCAGGGCGCACATACGGAGCATATCCTCCATCGTTCTGTTGGTTCGTTCAGTTTGGCCAACCGTTTGCGGGTGAAAGGCCGTACTAAATGCTAACTTCGTACCCAACATTTGATGAACTAATCTCCAATCCTTCGAGGTAAAGCGCCCATCTCGGTTACTTACGATGCTCCGGGAAACACCGTGCAATCGAACAATCTGCTCCACATAGAGCTTTGCCAACGTTTCCACTGAATCGTCCCGCTTGTTCGGGATAAAGTGAGCCAACTTTGTCAACCGGTCTACAATCACCCAGATTGAGTCATGGCCACGCTGAGATCTCGGCAATCCGTGCACGAAATCCATAGAAATATCCTCAAACTTCCATTGTGGAACCGGCAACGACTTCAGGAAACCATTCGGCCGTTGACATTCTGCCTTTACCAAAGCACAAGTGTGACATTTAGCCACATACGTGGCTATGTCCTTCTTTAAACCAGGCCACCAGAACAGTTTATTCATGTCCTTGTACATTTTTGTGCTCCCAGGGTGAATTGAATATTTTGTAAAGTGTGCTTCATATAGCAATCCGTCTCGCAATTTACCCGCACTAGGGACGCACAATCGGCCATCTTTCCGTAATAAACCGTCATCCCAGGAGAATTGATCAAATGATGGAGGATTGCTACAGAAAGATGGCAACAGTCACCAGGCGAGCATTGGGATGGCTCCTTACGAGGCACTATATGGGAGGAGGTGTCAGACACCTCTATCATGGGTACAAGATGAGGATACACGAGCTCACGGTTCAGAGTATGTCGAGGACACGGAGGCTCAGATTCGTCTGGTCAGAGATCGGATGTTGGAGGCCCAGAGCAGACAGGCGAAGTATTACGATGCGCGGCATCGTAAGGTGGAGTTCCAGGTGGGAGACAGGGTTTTCTTGAAGATACGTCCAGTGCACGGTGTTTCCCGGGTGCGGAGGCACAAGAAGCTCAGTCCGAGATATATGGGGCCTTACTTGATCCTGGAGCGGATCGGCCCCTTGGCTTACCAACTGCAGCTACCGATATAGTTGGGAACTCTGCACGACGTCTTTCACGTCTCCTCCCTACGACGAGCACTCCTTCGCCCTGAGCAGCATATTTCTACTACCAACGGGCCAGTAGCATCAGATCGATCAGTTCGTTTAGAGCCGGTCCGGATCGACGATACCGCCGTCCGAGTGTTGCAGAAAAAGAAGGTCCCCCTCGTGAAGGTGTTGTGGTCCAACCACGGACGGGAGGAGCACACCTGGGAGCCGAGGGATCTCATGATGGAGCGACACCCGGAGCTATTCTCCTCAGGTACAACTTAGTTTTATATTTTCCTTTTAGTTACGTTTCGAATCTTTTATAAGCTTGTCGTAGAAACCCCGTAGCCCGAACTTAAATTTCGGGGACGAAATTATTTTTTTTGTTTATAGGGTTTGTAACATCCCAAATTTCAAATGACTTAGATTTGGGTTAGACATGTGGTGGATGCTAGGGTTTAGCTAGGTTTGACCCTAGGAGGAGGATTTAGACCATGTGGGGCCAACTATGGGGCCCAAGTCAACCTAGGTCAAACTAGGCTAAATATAAACCCTAGCCACACCATGACCCCACCACATTGCCCTAACCCTAAATACAATCTAAGTGGACCCTAGGGTAGGCCATGGGGTCAACTAGTTGACCCATGTTGGGTCAAGTCAACATGTTGACCTAAATAGTGAAAATGGTGCCCTAGCCCATTTCACTAGGTTGGGTCCACCCAAACCAACCCAGAATCACTAGGTGGGTCTAAAGTGACCCTATACCCCCCTATGGAAGAAAAAAAAAATAGGGGCATGCAATGGTAATTTTGGGAATTACCTAGGAGAGAGAAAAGAGGAGGAATAGGAGAGAGAAAATGTTAAGGAGTTATTTTGGGCCACTTGGGCTCATCCCACCAACCCACAATGGGCTGGCTGACCATGTAGGGGTATTAGGAGGAGAGGGGACCCACCATGCAGCCTTGGGTCAAGCCCAAGCCCAAACCCGAGCCTACCTAGCCCATTCCATGTGTGTGAGCCAACTTCCCCCTTCTCTCCTCTCACCAACCCAGCTCCACCTTAGAACCCGACCCATTAGGGGTTAACTGACCCAGCAAGTGCAGTGGGGCCCACTCCTAAGCCACCAGCCAGCTCAACCAGCCAACCCGAGCCCCCCCCCCCCACATTGGTGAAATCGCCTACCTTGGTGAAATCGCCCATGCCTAGGTGAAATCGCCCACCTCTCTTATCTCAGCCCAAAACCGAGCTCACCCCCTCATTCCCACTCATTCCACCCCGGAGAGAGAGAGAGAAAGCAAGAAACCGCTGCTGCCATGGCCAACCAAGGAGGAGTTCGCCGGAGTTTGCATGCTATGGGAAACCGCCGCCACCCTCAGCCTCAGCCGCCACCACAAGTCCGTATCCCTTCTCCTCAAAGTGTACTAGTTTCCTAGATCCACTAGGCTAGAAGTCGAGCTCAAACGAGCTCGACGTTAGGGAATCAAAAGCTTGAAATTCTGGAAAAAATGGCGGCCTGGAGTCATTTCGGCTCGGTTGCGCCGCCGCCGTCCGCCGCTCTCCGCCGCCCAGTCGCCAGCCAGCTCAAGCCCCGACCACCGAGAGGCCGGGGAAGAACTTGGCCGGAGGTCCCGCCGCCGGCGATGGCCGGGAACGGCCCCGCAAAACCACCCAGCACGGGTTGTCCATGCATGCATGCATGGAGAAGATGATCCAGATGCCGTCCGATTGGCTTCTAGATTCGTGCAGATATTGTAATTATAATTCTGTATTATTATTTTATGAATAATATGAAATATTGTCACAATGTAACAGTAATTTTGCATGTCAATTTTAGGGTACCTAGAGACCTGTACCTAGGTTGAGCCTTGAATGAAAATTGTAGGTAAATGTGTTAACTTTAATTTTCCACCCTAAATTCAAGTTTTGGCCCAGTAGATTGTACTGTAGGGCTGTTTTTCTAGGACTGCTCCTAGACTAGGGCAGAAATTAAAATAATTCCTAAGCCCAAACCCTTGGTCCAAATGGGCTGAAATTTGGTCTAGGTTACTAATTTAGGTTTATCTAAGCCTTCCCCAAAAATCAGAATTTTTGGGGAACATTTTGCTATAGTTTTTACAAAACTACCCAAAAGTAAATAAATGTGATTTTTGGAGTTTCCTAAATCCAAATGGCCCCAAATTTTGGTGGCACCCTCTCATGGGTATATTAGACCCATGGTTAAAATTTGGGCTAAATTGATGCACTTCATGATGAGGAATCTCACTTGCATGTTTGAGAAATAATATTTGGCTTGGGCTGCAAATAGCAATTTTGCAGAATTTTAAATGGCTGCCCAAGTCAAACCAGAAGCCCCCTTGACCTGAAATTTTGGTCAGAGGTATAATTAGGGCATATTTAGGCCCTGCCCAAAAATGGGATTGATTGGAAAATAAAATATGGGAAAATTACCAAAATACCCCTAGGGCTTAACTAGGTGATCCTTGGGGTTAGCTAACTCCAAATGGCCCCAAGTTTTGGTGGATGGCCCTTAGGGACCATATAGACCAGTGGTAGAAATTTCTCTGAAATTGGAACAAGTCATGTTGGGAAAGACCCACATGCAAGAATTGAACTACTTAGGCTCGAGGTGCAATTAGCAAATGTAAAACCTGTTTATGATATTTGCCTAAAGGGGTGCATTTAGAATGCACACCCCCTGATTAGTAGACCAGTAGGGTATAATTTCAAACCCTAAATTAGTTGGGATTTTTGGGGAGCAAAAATCCCACACTTAGTGAATTTGACAATTTTTGAGAATTTGGTGAACACTTAAGAATTTTCTAAAATGAATCAAACTAGGGTCTAGAAGATTTACAAAACCCTAATGATATTATTTAAACTCACGGGGGACATATTCGAGCCCTTGAGATTCGACTTGATAAATTGAAGATTTAATTCATAAGTATACGAGAAAATGACAATTTTACCCTTAACAATAATTGAATGATTCTGGTGGAGATAAAGTAATGAATAAATCGATGTATCATATCTATAATAATCTCATGTGATTAAACACAATACAACGCATTTGGAAGTTCATTCAATTAATCATTAGTTAGGTCATATTACCCTAGTCGCTCAGTCTCGATAGATGTGTCGTATGTAAATACTTATCTAGAGAATACCACCCTAGATTAATGAACAGAACGATGGGGATGGTAGTGTAATTTGAATATGGCAGGGTGGTATTAGGTCTGGGGCCACATTTAGCATAAGTAGGTTTACCCTACTAGGACCACCGGGAGATAGAATAAAATGGGATAGTTGTGGAAATTGGGAATAAACCCGGGTGGTGTTGATAGCGTCATAAGTATAGTAACGAGGGATAGAGTGCAAATCACTTTACAATAGGCATAACGGAGTCCGACGGGAAACCCTCGACCTCCGATTAACACCATAAGTCATTAGGCCACTAAGGAGTAATACTAAAGGAGAATCGTGGGTAACGGGTAAACACCAACTAAAAGTAATTATCCTTGCGAAAGGGAACTTTGGGCTTGTCATCCCATCGTAGTTCCTAGTGCCTTCGAGACCCCTTCATTGGGCATACCTTGGGCAGTCCTGGGATTCACCCTAAACGGTTATGTGTAATAAACCTTAGACAAGAGTAGTCTAATAGGCCTGGAGTTCTACGCGATAGGTTCACTGGTTTAATAAGGATGGAAACCTCATACAAGCCTTGCTCACCTGTTTCATAAGGTTGGAGGGAGACAAGTAATGAGCTCATCCTAACCGGGTTGGAGGGATACGAGTGGCTTGCTCACCTGTTTCATAAGGTTGGAGGGATACAAGCACTTGCTCACCCAAATTGGATTGGAGGGAATGTGTTAGCAATATCAGTACGAGCAGGAAGCTCAGATTAATACCTTGCATGTGCATAAAATTAGTGGCGAGTCACGCGGGACTGGCCAGTCGATGCACCGATGGCAGTACGATGACTCGGGCGAGGAGTACGGGTGGAGGGGCCAGTATGCTAAATATATAATACTGCGGAATCCCCGAAGACGTACACTCGACCTACAAGACTGACGGGAAGTCAGCAAAATACGTACGCAAAACTCTAGAGTGCACCTAGGACGTGTACAGAGGCGTTTGAGAGGGGTCTAGGTCTGGTAGTGCTTATACCCACCTAGAAGTGGAGAGCCCGCTCCACTGTTGCCGTAGCCACAACGGTAGTACCCGAGAGTGATGCAAGCTCTCAAAAAGAGGGAACTAAAGGTCTGTGATCACGGAGTCGTGTGTGTGTGTTGCACTTGCATGTTTAACATACTCATCATAACATACATTCATTCATTAGGACATACGCTTCATAGATCCTTATCATATAAATTGTATGGGCGGTTTATATGATAAGTTACTTTTGGAAACCCTAACTTATAAGTTCGTATGGGCGTTCATATAAGTTGGTGTACTTCTGTGATATTGATAGGAGTAGGAGTAGCAGTAGCGTACTTTCCTTTCTGTACTGCATTTACTTCCAGTTCTATCTTCTTACTGCAGTCCTTTTCTTTCTGCACTGTCTTTACTTACTTGCACTTTATATAGAACTGCTAGATTATATATAGAACTGCTAGATTTTACTTACTCCTGCTAGATAGAAATGTCACCTGCTTCCACTTTGCTACCCCTTGTTGTCCTCCGCATCCTCCTTCCATCCGGTGCCTAAGAGCGACAGGAGGAGGTGTTGAGGATACGACTTAGTCTTTTTGACTAACATACGTTGACTCCCCCTTTTTAGGAGTTCGAGGAGGTGGACCAGCACGTCCAGCGGGGCGAGGAGGCAGGGCATGAGGAGCAGCTACCACCACCACCAGACACTACTACCGCACGACCTCAGGTGGGAGGAGATGTAGTAGATAGCGTAGTTTACAGCTTTCTGTTTTGTGAGAGAGAGTCTGATTTCTATTGATGTATATGGGCATAAGCCCTACTTTCTCTTTTGTACTCATTATGGACTATAGTAGCTCTTTCATTTCCATATATATATGATATGCTCTGTGACTTCTGTGGACATGTGTATTAGCTTGTTTATACACTTTTACTTCCGCATCTCTAGTGAAAAATGATCGTAATAGCCGGCAGAATCGGCGTCTTACGGTGTCGACTAACTCAGGAGTTAGTGTCACTGTAAGGCAGCGGTTCTGGGCATAAGATCCGGGATGCCTTCGAAAAGGGAAAAGGCGGATCTTACAAACTGGTATCACTTGAAAAATACGATAATTAGAGAAAGAAGTCCACAACACTGGAACACCCCGATCGTGACGGTCGATTTACTTCTAGGGAGTGGAGGGCAGTGCATGCTTACTTAGGTTCGCAGCTCTCTTTCAGCACTGCCTTCCATCCACAGACCGACGGTCAGACAGAGCGGACCAACAGGACTATGGAGGATCTGCTGCGTCTTTGTATTTTGGATACGGGGAAGCCCTGGGAGCGACTGTTGCCATTGATTGAGTTTTCTTATAACAACAGTCACCAGGCGAGCATTGGGATGGATCCTTACGAGGCACTATATGGGAGGAGGTGTCGGACACCTCTATCATGGGTACAAGATGAGGATACACGAGCTCACGGTTCAGAGTATGTCGAGGACACGGAGGCTCAGATACGTCTGGTCAGAGATCGGATGTTGGAGGCCCAGAGCAGACAGGCGAAAGAAGTTCCAGGTGGGAGACAGGGTTTTCTTGAAGATACGTCCAGTGCACGGTGTTTCCCGGGTGCGGAGGCACAAGAAGCTCAGTCCGAGATATATGGGGCCTTACTTGATCCTGGAGCGGATCGGCCCCTTGGCTTACCGACTGCAGCTACCGATAGAGTTGGGAACTCTGCACGACGTCTCACGTCTCCTCCCTACGACGAGCACTCCTTCGCCCTGAGCAGCATATTTCTACTACCGACGGGCCAGTAGCATCAGATCGATCAGTTCGTTTAGAGCCGGTCCGGATCGACGATACCGCCATCCGAGTGTTGCGGAAAAAGAAGGTCCCTCTCGTGAAGGTGTTGTGGTCCAACCACGGATGGGAGGAGCACACCTGGGAGCCGAGGGATCTCATGATGGAGCGACACCCGGAGCTATTCTCCTCAGGTACAACTTAGTTTTATATTTTCCTTTTAGTTACGTTTCGACTCTTTTATAAGCTTGTCGTAGAAACCCTGTAGCCCGAACTTAAATTTCGGGGACGAAATTATTTTTTTTGTTTATAGGGTTTGTAACATCCCAAATTTCAAATGACTTAGATTTGGGTTAGACATGTGGTGGATGCTAGGGTTTAGCTAGGTTTGACCCTAGGAGGAGGATTTAGACCATGTGGGGCCCACTATGGGGCCCAAGTCAACCTAGGTCAAACTAGGCTAAATACAAACCCTAGCCACACCATGACCCCACCACATTGCCCTAACCCTAAATACAATCTAAGTGGACCCTAGGGTAGGCCATGGGGTCAACTAGTTGACCCATGTTGGGTCAAGTCAACATGTTGACCTAAATAGTGAAAATGGTGCCCTAGCCCATTTCACTAGGTTGGGTCCACCCAAACCAACCCAGAATCACTAGGTGGGTCTAAAGTGACCCTATACCCCCCTATGGAAGAAAAAAAAATAGGGGCATGCAATGGTAATTTTGGGAATTACCTAGGAGAGAGAAAAGAGGAGGAATAGGAGAGAGAAAATGTTAAGGAGTTATTTTGGGCCACTTGGGCTCATCCCACCAACCCACAATGGGTTGGCTGACCATGTAGGGTTATTAGGAGGAGAGGGGACCCACCATGCAGCCTTGGGTCAAGCCCAAGCCCAAACCCGAGCCTACCTAGCCCATTCCATGTGTGTGAGCCAACTTCCCCCTTCTCTCCTCTCACCAACCCAGCTCCACCTTAGAACCCGACCCATTAGGGGTTAACTGACCCAGCAAGTGTAGTGGGGCCCACTCCTAAACCACCAGCCAGCTCAACCAGCCAACCCGAGCCCCCCCCCCCCCCACATTGGTGAAATCGCCTACCTTGGTGAAATCGCCCATGCCTAGGTGAAATCGCCCACCTCTCTTATCTCAGCCCAAAACCGAGCTCACCCCCTCATTCCCACTCATTCCACCCCGGAGAGAGAGAGAGAGAAAGCAAGAAACCGCTGCTGCCATGGCCAACCAAGGAGGAGTTCGCCGGAGTTTGCATGCTATGGGAAACCGCCGCCACCCTCAGCCTCAGCCGCCACCACAAGTCCGTATCCCTTCTCCTCTAAGTGTACTAGTTTCCTAGATCCACTAGGCTAGAAGTCGAGCTCAAACGAGCTCGACGTTAGGGAATCAAAAGCTTGAAATTCTGGAAAAAATGGCGGCCTGGAGTCATTTCGGCTCGGTTGCGCCGCCGCCGTCCGCCGCTCTCTGCCGCCCAGTCGCCGGCCAGCTCAAGCCCCGACCACCGTGAGGCCGGGGAAGAACTTGGCCGGAGGTCCCGCCGTCGGCGATGGCCGGGAACGGCCCCGCAAAACCACCCAGCACGGGTTGGCCATGCATGCATGCATGGAGAAGATGATCCAAATGCCGTCTGATTGGCTTCTAGATTCGTGCAGATATTTTAATTATAATTCTATATTATTATTTTATGAATAATATGAAATATTGTCACAATGTAACAGTAATTTTGCATGTCAATTTTAGGGTACCTAGAGACCTGTACCTTGGTTGAGCCCTGAATGAAAATTGTAGGTAAATGTGTTAACTTTAATTTTCCACCCTAAATTCAAGTTTTGGCCCAGTAGATTGTACTGTAGGGCTGTTTTGCTAGGACTGCTCCTAGACTAGGGCAGAAATTAAAATAATTCCTCAGCCCAAACCCTTGGTCCAAATGGGCTGAAATTTGGGCTAGTTTACTAATTTAGGTTTATCTAAGGCCTCCCCAAAAATCATAATTTTTGGGGAACATTTTGCTATAGTTTTTACAAAACTACCCAAAAGTAAATAAATGTGATTTTTGGAGTTTCCTAACTCCAAATGGCCCCAAATTTTGGTGGCACCCTCTCATGGGTATATTAGACCCATGGTTAAAAGTTGGGCTAAATTTATGCACTGAATGATGAGGAATCTCACTTGCATGTTTGAGAAATAATATTTAGCTTGGGCTGCAAATAGCAATTTTGCAGAATTTTAAATGGCTGCCCAAGTCAAACCAGAAGCCCCCTTGACCTGAGATTTTGGTCAGAGGTATAATTAGGGCATATTTAGTCCCTGCCCAAAAATGGTATTGATTGGAAAATAAAATATGGTAAAATTACCAAAATACCCCTAGGGCTTAACTAGGTGATCCTTGGGGTTAGCTAACTCCAAATGGCCCCAAGTTTTGGTGGCTGGCCCTTAGGGACCATATAGACCAGTGGTAGAAATTTCTCTGAAATTGGAACAAGTCATGTTGGGATAAGACCCACATGCAAGAATTGAACTACTTAGGCTCGAGGTGCAATTAGCAAATGTAAAACCTGTTTATGATATTTGCCTAAAGGGGTGCATTTAGAATGCACACCCCCTGATTAGTAGACCAGTAGGGTATAATTTCAAACCCTAAATTAGTTGGGATTTTTGGGGAGCAAAAATCCCACACTTAGTGAATTTGACAATTTTTGAGAATTTGGTGAACACTTAAGAATTTTCTAAAATGAATCAAACTAGGGTCTAGAAGATTTACAAAACCCTAATGATATTATTTAAACTCACGGGGGACATATTCGAGCCCTTGAGATTCGAACTTGATAAATTGAAGATTTAATTCATAAGTATACGAGAAAATGACAATTTTACCCTTAACAATAATTGAATGATTCTGGTGGAGATAAAGTAATGAATAAATCGATGTATCATATCTATAATAATCTCATGTGATTAAACACAATACAACGCATTTGGAAGTTCATTCAATTGATCATTAGTTAGGTCATCTTACCCTAGTCGCTCAGTCTCGATAGATGTGTCGTATGTAAATACTTATCTAGAGAATACCACCCTAGATTAATGAACAGAACGATGGGGATGGTAGTGTAATTTGAATATGGCAGGGTGGTATTAGGTCTGGGGCCACATTTAGCATAAGTAGGTTTACCCTACTAGGACCACCGGGAGATAGAATAAAATGGGATAGTTGTGGAAATTGGGAATAAACCCGGGTGGTGTTGATAGCGTCATAAGTATAGTAACGAGGGATAGAGTGCAAATCACTTTACAATAGGCATAACGGAGTCCGACGGGAAACCCTCGACCTCCGATTAACACCATAAGTCATTAGGCCACTAAGGAGTAATACTAAAGGAGAATCGTGGGTAACGGGTAAACACCAACTAAAAGTAATTATCCTTGCGAAAGGGAACTTTGGGCTTGTCATCCCATCGTAGTTCCTAGTGCCTTCGAGACCCCTTCATTGGGCATACCTTGGGCAGTCCTGGGATTCACCCTAAACGGTTATGTGTAATAAACCTTAGACAAGAGTAGTCTAATAGGCCTGGAGTTCTACGCGATAGGTTCACTGGTTTAATAAGGTTGGAAACCTCATACAAGCCTTGCTCACCTGTTTCATAAGGTTGGAGGGATACAAGTAATGAGCTCATCCTAACCGGGTTGGAGGGATACGAGTGGCTTGCTCACCTGTTTCATAAGGTTGGAGGGATACAAGCACTTGCTCACCCAAATTGGATTGGAGGGAATGTGTTAGCAATATCAGTACGAGCAGGAAGCTCAGATTAATACCTTGCATGTGCATAAAATTAGTGGCGAGTCACGCGGGACTGGCCAGTCGATGCACCGATGGCAGTACGATGACTCGGGCGAGGAGTACGGGTGGAGGGGCCAGTATGCTAAATATATAATACTGCGGAATCCCCGAAGACGTACACTCGACCTACAAGACTGACGGGAAGTCAGCAAAATACGTACGCAAAACTCTAGAGTGCACCTAGGACGTGTACAGAGGCGTTTGAGAGGGGTCTAGGTCTGGTAGTGCTTATACCCACCTAGAAGTGGAGAGCCCGCTCCACTGTTGCCGTAGCCACAACGGTAGTACCCGAGAGTGATGCAAGCTCTCAAAAAGAGGGAACTAAAGGTCTGTGATCACGGAGTCGTGTGTGTGTGTTGCACTTGCATGTTTAACATACTCATCATAACATACATTCATTCATTAGGACATACGCTTCATAGATCCTTATCATATAAATTGTATGGGCGGTTTATATGATAAGTTACTTTTAGAAACCCTAACTTATAAGTTCGTATGGGCGTTCATATAAGTTGGGGTACTTCTGTGATATTGATAGGAGTAGGAGTAGCAGTAGCGTACTTTCCTTTCTGTACTGCATTTACTTCCAGTTCTATCTTCTTACTGCAGTCCTTTTCTTTCTGCACTGTCTTTACTTACTTGCACTTTATATAGAACTGCTAGATTATATATAGAACTGCTAGATTTTACTTACTCCTGCTAGATAGAAATGTCACCTGCTTCCACTTTGCTACCCCTTGTTGTCCTCCGCATCCTCCTTCCATCCGGTGCCTAAGAGCGACAGGAGGAGGTGTTGAGGATACGACTTAGTCTTTTTGACTAACATACGTTGACTCCCCCTTTTTAGGAGTTCGAGGAGGTGGACCAGCACGTCCAGCGGGGCGAGGAGGCAGGGCATGAGGAGCAGCTACCACCACCACCAGACACTACTACCGCACGACCTCAGGTGGGAGGAGATGTAGTAGATAGCGTAGTTTACAGCTTTCTGTTTTGTGAGAGAGAGTCTGATTTCTATTGATGTATATGGGCATAAGCCCTACTTTCTCTTTTGTACTCATTATGGACTATAGTAGCTCTTTCATTTCCATATATATATGATATGCTCTGTGACTTCTGTGGACATGTGTATTAGCTTGTTTATACACTTTTACTTCCGCATCTCTAGTGAAAAATGATCGTAATAGCCGGCAGAATCGGCGTCTTACGGTGTCGACTAACTCAGGAGTTAGTGTCACCGTAAGGCGGCGGTTCTGGGCATAAGATCCGGGATGCCTTCGAAAAGGGAAAAGGCGGATCTTACAAACTGGTATCACTTGAAAAATACGATAATTAGAGAAAGAAGTCCACAACACTGGAACACCCCGATCGTGACGGTCGATTTACTTCTAGGGAGTGGAGGGCAGTGCATGCTTACTTAGGTTCGCAGCTCTCTTTCAGCACTGCCTTCCATCCACAGACCGACGGTCAGACAGAGCGGACCAACAGGACTATGGAGGATCTGCTGCGTCTTTGTATTTTGGATACGGGGAAGCCCTGGGAGCGACTGTTGCCATTGATTGAGTTTTCTTATAACAACAGTCACCAGGCGAGCATTGGGATGGCTCCTTACGAGGCACTATATGGGAGGAGGTGTCGGACACCTCTATCATGGGTACAAGATGAGGATACACGAGCTCACGGTTCAGAGTATGTCGAGGACACGGAGGCTCAGATACGTCTGGTCAGAGATCGGATGTTGGAGGCCCAGAGCAGACAGGCGAAAGAAGTTCGAGGTGGGAGACAGGGTTTTCTTGAAGATACGTCCAGTGCACGGTGTTTCCCGGGTGCGGAGGCACAAGAAGCTCAGTCCGAGATATATGGGGCCTTACTTGATCCTGGAGCGGATCGGCCCCTTGGCTTACCGACTGCAGCTACCGATAGAGTTGGGAACTCTGCACGACGTCTCACGTCTCCTCCCTACGACGAGCACTCCTTCGCCCTGAGCAGCATATTTCTACTACCGACGGGCCAGTAGCATCAGATCGATCAGTTCGTTTAGAGCCGGTCCGGATCGACGATACCGCCATCCGAGTGTTGCGGAAAAAGAAGGTCCCTCTCGTGAAGGTGTTGTGGTCCAACCACGGACGGGAGGAGCACACCTGGGAGCCGAGGGATCTCATGATGGAGCGACACCCGGAGCTATTCTCCTCAGGTACAACTTAGTTTTATATTTTCCTTTTAGTTACGTTTCGAATCTTTTATAAGCTTGTCGTAGAAACCCCGTAGCCCGAACTTAAATTTCGGGGACGAAATTATTTTTTTTGTTTATAGGGTTTGTAACATCCCAAATTTCAAATGACTTAGATTTGGGTTAGACATGTGGTGGATGCTAGGGTTTAGCTAGGTTTGACCCTAGGAGGAGGATTTAGACCATGTGGGGCCCACTATGGGGCCCAAGTCAACCTAGGTCAAACTAGGCTAAATACAAACCCTAGCCACACCATGACCCCACCACATTGCCCTAACCCTAAATACAATCTAAGTGGACCCTAGGGTAGGCCATGGGGTCAACTAGTTGACCCATGTTGGGTCAAGTCAACATGTTGACCTAAATAGTGAAAATGGTGCCCTAGCCCATTTCACTAGGTTGGGTCCACCCAAACCAACCCAGAATCACTAGGTGGGTCTAAAGTGACCCTATACCCCCCTATGGAAGAAAAAAAAATAGGGGCATGCAATGGTAATTTTGGGAATTACCTAGGAGAGAGAAAAGAGGAGGAATAGGAGAGAGAAAATGTTAAGGAGTTATTTTGGGCCACTTGGGCTCATCCCACCAACCCACAATGGGTTGGCTGACCATGTAGGGTTATTAGGAGGAGAGGGGACCCACCATGCAGCCTTGGGTCAAGCCCAAGCCCAAACCCGAGCCTACCTAGCCCATTCCATGTGTGTGAGCCAACTTCCCCCTTCTCTCCTCTCACCAACCCAGCTCCACCTTAGAACCCGACCCATTAGGGGTTAACTGACCCAGCAAGTGCAGTGGGGCCCACTCCTAAACCACCAGCCAGCTCAACCAGCCAACCCGAGCCCCCCCACATTGGTGAAATCGCCTACCTTGGTGAAATCGCCCATGCCTAGGTGAAATCGCCCCCCTCTCTTATCTCAGCCCAAAACCGAGCTCACCCCCTCATTCCCACTCATTCCACCCCAGAGAGAGAGAGAGAAAGCAAGAAACCGCTGCTGCCATGGCCAACCAAGGAGGAGTTCGCCGGAGTTTGCATGCTATGGGAAACCGCCGCCACCCTCAGCCTCAGCCGCCACCACAAGTCCGTATCCCTTCTCCTCCAAGTGTACTAGTTTCCTAGATCCACTAGGCTAGAAGTCGAGCTCAAACGAGCTCGACGTTAGGGAATCAAAAGCTTGAAATTCTGGAAAAAATGGCGGCCTGGAGTTATTTCGGCTCGGTTGCGCCGCCGCCGTCCGCCGCTCTCCGCCGCCCAGTCGCCGGCCAGCTCAAGCCCCGACCACCGTGAGGCCGGGGAAGAACTTGGCCGGAGGTCCCGCCGTCCGGCGATGGCCGGGAACGGCCCCGCAAAACCACCCAGCACGGGTTGGCCATGCATGCATGCATGGAGAAGATGATCCAAATGCCGTCTGATTGGCTTCTAGATTCGTGCAGATATTTTAATTATAATTCTATATTATTATTTTATGAATAATATGAAATATTGTCACAATGTAACAGTAATTTTGCATGTCAATTTTAGGGTACCTAGAGACCTGTACCTTGGTTGAGCCCTGAATGAAAATTGTAGGTAAATGTGTTAACTTTAATTTCCCACCCTAAATTCAAGTTTTGGCCCAGTAGATTGTACTGTAGGGCTGTTTTGCTAGGACTGCTCCTAGACTAGGGCAGAAATTAAAATAATTCCTCAGCCCAAACCCTTTGTCCAAATGGGCTGAAATTTGGGCTAGGTTACTAATTTAGGTTTATCTAAGCCCTCCCCAAAAATCATAATTTTTGGGGAACATTTTGCTATAGTTTTTACAAAACTACCCAAAAGTAAATAAATGTGATTTTTGGAGTTTCCTAACTCCAAATGGCCCCAAATTTTGGTGGCACCCTCTCATGGGTATATTAGACCCATGGTTAAAAGTTTGGGCTAAATTAATGCACTGAATGATGAGTAATCTCACTTGCATGTTTGAGAAATAATATTTAGCTTGGGCTGCAAATAGCAATTTTGCAGAATTTTAAATGGCTGCCCAAGTCAAACCAGAAGCCCCCTTGACCTGAGATTTTGGTCAGAGGTATAATTAGGGCATATTTAGTCCCTGCCCAAAAATGGTATTGATTGGAAAATAAAATATGGTAAAATTACCAAAATACCCCTAGGGCTTAACTAGGTGATCCTTGGGGTTAGCTAACTCCAAATGGCCCCAAGTTTTGGTGGCTGGCCCTTAGGGACCATATAGACCAGTGGTAGAAATTTCTCTGAAATTGGAACAAGTCATGTTGGGAAAGACCCACATGCAAGAATTGAACTACTTAGGCTCGAGGTGCAATTAGCAAATGTAAAACCTGTTTATGATATTTGCCTAAAGGGGTGCATTTAGAATGCACACCCCCTGATTAGTAGACCAGTAGGGTATAATTTCAAACCCTAAATTAGTTGGGATTTTTGGGGAGCAAAAATCCCACACTTAGTGAATTTGACAATTTTTGAGAATTTGGTGAACACTTAAGAATTTTCTAAAATGAATCAAACTAGGGTCTAGAAGATTTACAAAACCCTAATGATATTATTTAAACTCACGGGGGACATATTCGAGCCCTTGAGATTCGACTTGATAAATTGAAGATTTAATTCATAAGTATACGAGAAAATGACAATTTTACCCTTAACAATAATTGAATGATTCTGGTGGAGATAAAGTAATGAATAAATCGATGTATCATATCTATAATAATCTCATGTGATTAAACACAATACAACGCATTTGGAAGTTCATTCAATTGATCATTAGTTAGGTCATCTTACCCTAGTCGCTCAGTCTCGATAGATGTGTCGTATGTAAATACTTATCTAGAGAATACCACCCTAGATTAATGAACAGAACGATGGGGATGGTAGTGTAATTTGAATATGGCAGGGTGGTATTAGGTCTGGGCCACATTTAGCATAAGTAGGTTTACCCTACTAGGACCACCGGGAGATAGAATAAAATGGGATAGTTGTGGAAATTGGGAATAAACCCGGGTGGTGTTGATAGCGTCATAAGTATAGTAACGAGGGATAGAGTGCAAATCACTTTACAATAGGCATAACGGAGTCCGACGGGAAACCCTCGACCTCCGATTAACACCATAAGTCATTAGGCCACTAAGGAGTAATACTAAAGGAGAATCGTGGGTAACGGGTAAACACCAACTAAAAGTAATTATCCTTGCGAAAGGGAACTTTGGGCTTGTCATCCCATCGTAGTTCCTAGTGCCTTCGAGACCCCTTCATTGGGCATACCTTGGGCAGTCCTGGGATTCACCCTAAACGGTTATGTGTAATAAACCTTAGACAAGAGTAGTCTAATAGGCCTGGAGTTCTACGCGATAGGTTCACTGGTTTAATAAGGTTGGAAACCTCATACAAGCCTTGCTCACCTGTTTCATAAGGTTGGAGGGATACAAGTAATGAGCTCATCCTAACCGGGTTGGAGGGATACGAGTGGCTTGCTCACCTGTTTCATAAGGTTGGAGGGATACAAGCACTTGCTCACCCAAATTGGATTGGAGGGAATGTGTTAGCAATATCAGTACGAGCAGGAAGCTCAGATTAATACCTTGCATGTGCATAAAATTAGTGGCGAGTCACGCGGGACTGGCCAGTCGATGCACCGATGGCAGTACGATGACTCGGGCGAGGAGTACGGGTGGAGGGGCCAGTATGCTAAATATATAATACTGCGGAATCCCCGAAGACGTACACTCGACCTACAAGACTGACGGGAAGTCAGCAAAATACGTACGCAAAACTCTAGAGTGCACCTAGGACGTGTACAGAGGCGTTTGAGAGGGGTCTAGGTCTGGTAGTGCTTATACCCACCTAGAAGTGGAGAGCCCGCTCCACTGTTGCCGTAGCCACAACGGTAGTACCCGAGAGTGATGCAAGCTCTCAAAAAGAGGGAACTAAAGGTCTGTGATCACGGAGTCGTGTGTGTGTGTTGCACTTGCATGTTTAACATACTCATCATAACATACATTCATTCATTAGGACATACGCTTCATAGATCCTTATCATATAAATTGTATGGGCGGTTTATATGATAAGTTACTTTTGGAAACCCTAACTTATAAGTTCGTATGGGCGTTCATATAAGTTGGGGTACTTCTGTGATATTGATAGGAGTAGGAGTAGCAGTAGCGTACTTTCCTTTCTGTACTGCATTTACTTCCAGTTCTATCTTCTTACTGCAGTCCTTTTCTTTCTGCACTGTCTTTACTTACTTGCACTTTATATAGAACTGCTAGATTATATATAGAACTGCTAGATTTTACTTACTCCTGCTAGATAGAAATGTCACCTGCTTCCACTTTGCTACCCCTTGTTGTCCTCCGCATCCTCCTTCCATCCGGTGCCTAAGAGCGACAGGAGGAGGTGTTGAGGATACGACTTAGTCTTTTTGACTAACATACGTTGACTCCCCCTTTTTAGGAGTTCGAGGAGGTGGACCAGCACGTCCAGCGGGGCGAGGAGGCAGGGCATGAGGAGCAGCTACCACCACCACCAGACACTACTACCGCACGACCTCAGGTGGGAGGAGATGTAGTAGATAGCGTAGTTTACAGCTTTCTGTTTTGTGAGAGAGAGTCTGATTTCTATTGATGTATATGGGCATAAGCCCTACTTTCTCTTTTGTACTCATTATGGACTATAGTAGCTCTTTCATTTCCATATATATATGATATGCTCTGTGACTTCTGTGGACATGTGTATTAGCTTGTTTATACACTTTTACTTCCGCATCTCTAGTGAAAAATGATCGTAATAGCCGGCAGAATCAGCGTCTTACGGTGTCGACTAACTCAGGAGTTAGTGTCACCGTAAGGCGGCGGTTCTGGGCATAAGATCCGGGATGCCTTCGAAAAGGGAAAAGGCGGATCTTACAAACTGGTATCACTTGAAAAATACGATAATTAGAGAAAGAAGTCCACAACACTGGAACACCCCGATCGTGACGGTCGATTTACTTCTAGGGAGTGGAGGGCAATGCATGCTTACTTAGGTTCGTAGCTCTCTTTCAGCACTGCCTTCCATCCACAGACCGACGGTCAGACAGAGCGGACCAACAGGACTATGGAGGATCTGCTGCGTCTTTGTATTTTGGATACGGGGAAGCCCTGGGAGCGACTGTTGCCATTGATTGAGTTTTCTTATAACAACAGTCACCAGGCGAGCATTGGGATGGCTCCTTACGAGGCACTATATGGGAGGAGGTGTCGGACACCTCTATCATGGGTACAAGATGAGGATACACGAGCTCACGGTTCAGAGTATGTCGAGGACACGGAGGCTCAGATACGTCTGGTCAGAGATCGGATGTTGGAGGCCCAGAGCAGACAGGCGAAAGAAGTTCGAGGTGGGAGACAGGGTTTTCTTGAAGATACGTCCAGTGCACGGTGTTTCCCGGGTGCGGAGGCACAAGAAGCTCAGTCCGAGATATATGGGGCCTTACTTGATCCTGGAGCGGATCGGCCCCTTGGCTTACCGACTGCAGCTACCGATAGAGTTGGGAACTCTGCACGACGTCTCACGTCTCCTCCCTACGACGAGCACTCCTTCGCCCTGAGCAGCATATTTCTACTACCGACGGGCCAGTAGCATCAGATCGATCAGTTCGTTTAGAGCCGGTCCGGATCGACGATACCGCCATCCGAGTGTTGCGGAAAAAGAAGGTCCCTCTCGTGAAGGTGTTGTGGTCCAACCACGGACGGGAGGAGCACACCTGGGAGCCGAGGGATCTCATGATGGAGCGACACCCGGAGCTATTCTCCTCAGGTACAACTTAGTTTTATATTTTCCTTTTAGTTACGTTTCGAATCTTTTATAAGCTTGTCGTAGAAACCCCGTAGCCCGAACTTAAATTTCGGGGACGAAATTATTTTTTTTGTTTATAGGGTTTGTAACATCCCAAATTTCAAATGACTTAGATTTGGGTTAGACATGTGGTGGATGCTAGGGTTTAGCTAGGTTTGACCCTAGGAGGAGGATTTAGACCATGTGGGGCCCACTATGGGGCCCAAGTCAACCTAGGTCAAACTAGGCTAAATACAAACCCTAGCCACACCATGACCCCACCACATTGCCCTAACCCTAAATACAATCTAAGTGGACCCTAGGGTAGGCCATGGGGTCAACTAGTTGACCCATGTTGGGTCAAGTCAACATGTTGACCTAAATAGTGAAAATGGTGCCCTAGCCCATTTCACTAGGTTGGGTCCACCCAAACCAACCCAGAATCACTAGGTGGGTCTAAAGTGACCCTATACCCCCCTATGGAAGAAAAAAAAATAGGGGCATGCAATGGTAATTTTGGGAATTACCTAGGAGAGAGAAAAGAGGAGGAATAGGAGAGAGAAAATGTTAAGGAGTTATTTTGGGCCACTTGGGCTCATCCCACCAACCCACAATGGGTTGGCTGACCATGTAGGGTTATTAGGAGGAGAGGGGACCCACCATGCAGCCTTGGGTCAAGCCCAAGCCCAAACCCGAGCCTACCTAGCCCATTCCATGTGTGTGAGCCAACTTCCCCCTTCTCTCCTCTCACCAACCCAGCTCCACCTTAGAACCCGACCCATTAGGGGTTAACTGACCCAGCAAGTGCAGTGGGGCCCACTCCTAAACCACCAGCCAGCTCAACCAGCCAACCCGAGCCCCCCCCCCCCCACATTGGTGAAATCGCCTACCTTGGTGAAATTGCCCATGCCTAGGTGAAATCGCCCCACCTCTCTTATCTCAGCCCAAAACCGAGCTCACCCCCTCATTCCCACTCATTCCACCCCAGGAGAGAGAGAGAGAAAGCAAGAAACCGCTGCTGCCATGGCCAACCAAGGAGGAGTTCGCCGGAGTTTGCATGCTATGGGAAACCGCCGCCACCCTCAGCCTCAGCCGCCACCACAAGTCCGTATCCCTTCTCCTCCAAGTGTACTAGTTTCCTAGATCCACTAGGCTAGAAGTCGAGCTCAAACGAGCTCGACGTTAGGGAATCAAAAGCTTGAAATTCTGGAAAAAATGGCGGCCTGGAGTTATTTCGGCTCGGTTGCGCCGCCGCCGTCCGCCGCTCTCTGCCGCCCAGTCGCCGGCCAGCTCAAGCCCCGACCACCGTGAGGCCGGGGAAGAACTTGGCCGGAGGTCCCGCCGCCGGCGATGGCCGGGAACGGCCCCGCAAAACCACCCAGCACGGGTTAGCCATGCATGCATGCATGGAGAAGATGATCCAAATGCCGTCTGATTGGCTTCTAGATTCGTGCAGATATTTTAATTATAATTCTATATTATTATTTTATGAATAATATGAAATATTGTCACAATGTAACAGTAATTTTGCATGTCAATTTTAGGGTACCTAGAGACCTGTACCTTGGTTGAGCCCTGAATGAAAATTGTAGGTAAATGTGTTAACTTTAATTTTCCACCCTAAATTCAAGTTTTGGCCCAGTAGATTGTACTGTAGGGCTGTTTTGCTAGGACTGCTCCTAGACTAGGGCAGAAATTAAAATAATTCCTCAGCCCAAACCCTTTGTCCAAATGGGCTGAAATTTGGGCTAGGTTACTAATTTAGGTTTATCTAAGCCCTCCCCAAAAATCATAATTTTTGGGGAACATTTTGCTATAGTTTTTACAAAACTACCCAAAAGTAAATAAATGTGATTTTTGGAGTTTCCTAACTCCAAATGGCCCCAAATTTTGGTGGCACCCTCTCATGGGTATATTAGACCCATGGTTAAAATTTGGGCTAAATTATGCACTGAATGATGAGTAATCTCACTTGCATGTTTGAGAAATAATATTTAGCTTGGGCTGCAAATAGCAATTTTGCAGAATTTCAAATGGCTGCCCAAGTCAAACCAGAAGCCCCCTTGACCTGAGATTTTGGTCAGAGGTATAATTAGGGCATATTTAGTCCCTGCCCAAAAATGGTATTGATTGGAAAATAAAATATGGTAAAATTACCAAAATACCCCTAGGGCTTAACTAGGTGATCCTTGGGGTTAGCTAACTCCAAATGGCCCCAAGTTTTGGTGGCTGGCCCTTAGGGACCATATAGACCAGTGGTAGAAATTTCTCTGAAATTGGAACAAGTCATGTTGGGAAAGACCCACATGCAAGAATTGAACTACTTAGGCTCGAGGTGCAATTAGCAAATGTAAAACCTGTTTATGATATTTGCCTAAAGGGGTGCATTTAGAATGCACACCCCCTGATTAGTAGACCAGTAGGGTATAATTTCAAACCCTAAATTAGTTGGGATTTTTGGGGAGCAAAAATCCCACACTTAGTGAATTTGACAATTTTTGAGAATTTGGTGAACACTTAAGAATTTTCTAAAATGAATCAAACTAGGGTCTAGAAGATTTACAAAACCCTAATGATATTATTTAAACTCACGGGGGACATATTCGAGCCCTTGAGATTCGACTTGATAAATTGAAGATTTAATTCATAAGTATACGAGAAAATGACAATTTTACCCTTAACAATAATTGAATGATTCTGGTGGAGATAAAGTAATGAATAAATCGATGTATCATATCTATAATAATCTCATGTGATTAAACACAATACAACGCATTTGGAAGTTCATTCAATTGATCATTAGTTAGGTCATCTTACCCTAGTCGCTCAGTCTCGATAGATGTGTCGTATGTAAATACTTATCTAGAGAATACCACCCTAGATTAATGAACAGAACGATGGGGATGGTAGTGTAATTTGAATATGGCAGGGTGGTATTAGGTCTAGGGCCACATTTAGCATAAGTAGGTTTACCCTACTAGGACCACCGGGAGATAGAATAAAATGGGATAGTTGTGGAAATTGGGAATAAACCCGGGTGGTGTTGATAGCGTCATAAGTATAGTAACGAGGGATAGAGTGCAAATCACTTTACAATAGGCATAACGGAGTCCGACGGGAAACCCTCGACCTCCGATTAACACCATAAGTCATTAGGCCACTAAGGAGTAATACTAAAGGAGAATCGTGGGTAACGGGTAAACACCAACTAAAAGTAATTATCCTTGCGAAAGGGAACTTTGGGCTTGTCATCCCATCGTAGTTCCTAGTGCCTTCGAGACCCCTTCATTGGGCATACCTTGGGCAGTCCTGGGATTCACCCTAAACGGTTATGTGTAATAAACCTTAGACAAGAGTAGTCTAATAGGCCTGGAGTTCTACGCGATAGGTTCACTGGTTTAATAAGGTTGGAAACCTCATACAAGCCTTGCTCACCTGTTTCATAAGGTTGGAGGGATACAAGTAATGAGCTCATCCTAACCGGGTTGGAGGGATACGAGTGGCTTGCTCACCTGTTTCATAAGGTTGGAGGGATACAAGCACTTGCTCACCCAAATTGGATTGGAGGGAATGTGTTAGCAATATCAGTACGAGCAGGAAGCTCAGATTAATACCTTGCATGTGCATAAAATTAGTGGCGAGTCACGCGGGACTGGCCAGTCGATGCACCGATGGCAGTACGATGACTCGGGCGAGGAGTACGGGTGGAGGGGCCAGTATGCTAAATATATAATACTGCGGAATCCCCGAAGACGTACACTCGACCTACAAGACTGACGGGAAGTCAGCAAAATACGTACGCAAAACTCTAGAGTGCACCTAGGACGTGTACAGAGGCGTTTGAGAGGGGTCTAGGTCTGGTAGTGCTTATACCCACCTAGAAGTGGAGAGCCCGCTCCACTGTTGCCGTAGCCACAACGGTAGTACCCGAGAGTGATGCAAGCTCTCAAAAAGAGGGAACTAAAGGTCTGTGATCACGGAGTCGTGTGTGTGTGTTGCACTTGCATGTTTAACATACTCATCATAACATACATTCATTCATTAGGACATACGCTTCATAGATCCTTATCATATAAATTGTATGGGCGGTTTATATGATAAGTTACTTTTGGAAACCCTAACTTATAAGTTCGTATGGGCGTTCATATAAGTTGGGGTACTTCTGTGATATTGATAGGAGTAGGAGTAGCAGTAGCGTACTTTCCTTTCTGTACTGCATTTACTTCCAGTTCTATCTTCTTACTGCAGTCCTTTTCTTTCTGCACTGTCTTTACTTACTTGCACTTTATATAGAACTGCTAGATTATATATAGAACTGCTAGATTTTACTTACTCCTGCTAGATAGAAATGTCACCTGCTTCCACTTTGCTACCCCTTGTTGTCCTCCGCATCCTCCTTCCATCCGGTGCCTAAGAGCGACAGGAGGAGGTGTTGAGGATACGACTTAGTCTTTTTGACTAACATACGTTGACTCCCCCTTTTTAGGAGTTCGAGGAGGTGGACCAGCACGTCCAGCGGGGCGAGGAGGCAGGGCATGAGGAGCAGCTACCACCACCACCAGACACTACTACCGCACGACCTCAGGTGGGAGGAGATGTAGTAGATAGCGTAGTTTACAGCTTTCTGTTTTGTGAGAGAGAGTCTGATTTCTATTGATGTATATGGGCATAAGCCCTACTTTCTCTTTTGTACTCATTATGGACTATAGTAGCTCTTTCATTTCCATATATATATGATATGCTCTGTGACTTCTGTGGACATGTGTATTAGCTTGTTTATACACTTTTACTTCCGCATCTCTAGTGAAAAATGATCGTAATAGCCGGCAGAATCGGCATCTTACGGTGTCGACTAACTCAGGAGTTAGTGTCACCGTAAGGCAGCGGTTCTGGGCATAAGATCCGGGATGCCTTCGAAAAGGGAAAAGGCGGATCTTACAAACTGGTATCACTTGAAAAATACGATAATTAGAGAAAGAAGTCCACAACACTGGAACACCCCGATCGTGACGGTCGATTTACTTCTAGGGAGTGGAGGGCAGTGCATGCTTACTTAGGTTCGTAGCTCTCTTTCAGCACTGCCTTCCATCCACAGACCGACGGTCAGACAGAGCGGACCAACAGGACTATGGAGGATCTGCTGCGTCTTTGTATTTTGGATACGGGGAAGCCCTGGGAGCGACTGTTGCCATTGATTGAGTTTTCTTATAACAACAGTCACCAGGCGAGCATTGGGATGGCTCCTTACGAGGCACTATATGGGAGGAGGTGTCGGACACCTCTATCATGGGTACAAGATGAGGATACACGAGCTCACGGTTCAGAGTATGTCGAGGACACGGAGGCTCAGATACGTCTGGTCAGAGATCGGATGTTGGAGGCCCAGAGCAGACAGGCGAAAGAAGTTCGAGGTGGGAGACAGGGTTTTCTTGAAGATACGTCCAGTGCACGGTGTTTCCCGGGTGCGGAGGCACAAGAAGCTCAGTCCGAGATATATGGGGCCTTACTTGATCCTGGAGCGGATCGGCCCTTGGCTTACCGACTGCAGCTACCGATAGAGTTGGGAACTCTGCACGACGTCTCACGTCTCCTCCCTACGACGAGCACTCCTTCGCCCTGAGCAGCATATTTCTACTACCGACGGGCCAGTAGCATCAGATCGATCAGTTCGTTTAGAGCCGGTCCGGATCGACGATACCGCCATCCGAGTGTTGCGGAAAAAGAAGGTCCCTCTCGTGAAGGTGTTGTGGTCCAACCACGGACGGGAGGAGCACACCTGGGAGCCGAGGGATCTCATGATGGAGCGACACCCGGAGCTATTCTCCTCAGGTACAACTTAGTTTTATATTTTCCTTTTAGTTACGTTTCGAATCTTTTATAAGCTTGTCGTAGAAACCCCGTAGCCCGAACTTAAATTTCGGGGACGAAATTATTTTTTTTGTTTATAGGGTTTGTAACATCCCAAATTTCAAATGACTTAGATTTGGGTTAGACATGTGGTGGATGCTAGGGTTTAGCTAGGTTTGACCCTAGGAGGAGGATTTAGACCATGTGGGGCCCACTATGGGGCCCAAGTCAACCTAGGTCAAACTAGGCTAAATACAAACCCTAGCCACACCATGACCCCACCACATTGCCCTAACCCTAAATACAATCTAAGTGGACCCTAGGGTAGGCCATGGGGTCAACTAGTTGACCCATGTTGGGTCAAGTCAACATGTTGACCTAAATAGTGAAAATGGTGCCCTAGCCCATTTCACTAGGTTGGGTCCACCCAAACCAACCCAGAATCACTAGGTGGGTCTAAAGTGACCCTATACCCCCCTATGGAAGAAAAAAAAATAGGGGCATGCAATGGTAATTTTGGGAATTACCTAGGAGAGAGAAAAGAGGAGGAATAGGAGAGAGAAAATGTTAAGGAGTTATTTTGGGCCACTTGGGCTCATCCCACCAACCCACAATGGGTTGGCTGACCATGTAGGGTTATTAGGAGGAGAGGGGACCCACCATGCAGCCTTGGGTCAAGCCCAAGCCCAAACCCGAGCCTACCTAGCCCATTCCATGTGTGTGAGCCAACTTCCCCCTTCTCTCCTCTCACCAACCCAGCTCCACCTTAGAACCCGACCCATTAGGGGTTAACTGACCCAGCAAGTGCAGTGGGGCCCACTCCTAAACCACCAGCCAGCTCAACCAGCCAACCCGAGCCCCCCCCCCCCCACATTGGTGAAATCGCCTACCTTGGTGAAATCGCCCATGCCTAGGTGAAATCGCCCACCTCTCTTATCTCAGCCCAAAACCGAGCTCACCCCCTCATTCCCACTCATTCCACCCCGGAGAGAGAGAGAGAAAGCAAGAAACCGCTGCTGCCATGGCCAACCAAGGAGGAGTTCGCCGGAGTTTGCATGCTATGGGAAACCGCCGCCACCCTCAGCCTCAGCCGCCACCACAAGTCCGTATCCCTTCTCCTCCAAGTGTACTAGTTTCCTAGTTCCACTAGGCTAGAAGTCGAGCTCAAACGAGCTCGACGTTAGGGAATCAAAAGCTTGAAATTCTGGAAAAAAATGGCGGCCTGGAGTCATTTCGGCTCGGTTGCGCCGCCGCCGTCCGCCGCTCTCTGCCGCCCAGTCGCCGGCCAGCTCAAGCCCCGACCACCGTGAGGCCGGGGAAGAACTTGGCCGGAGGTCCCGCCGTCGGCGATGGCCGGGAACGGCCCCGCAAAACCACCCAGCACGGGTTGGCCATGCATGCATGCATGGAGAAGATGATCCAAATGCCGTCTGATTGGCTTCTAGATTCGTGCAGATATTTTAATTATAATTCTATATTATTATTTTATGAATAATATGAAATATTGTCACAATGTAACAGTAATTTTGCATGTCAATTTTAGGGTACCTAGAGACCTGTACCTTGGTTGAGCCCTGAATGAAAATTGTAGGTAAATGTGTTAACTTTAATTTTCCACCCTAAATTCAAGTTTTGGCCCAGTAGATTGTACTGTAGGGCTGTTTTGCTAGGACTGCTCCTAGACTAGGGCAGAAATTAAAATAATTCCTCAGCCCAAACCCTTGGTCCAAATGGGCTGAAATTTGGGCTAGGTTACTAATTTAGGTTTATCTAAGCCCTCCCCAAAAAATCATAATTTTTGGGGAACATTTTGCTATAGTGTTTACAAAACTACCCAAAAGTAAATAAATGTGATTTTTGGAGTTTCCTAACTCCAAATGGCCCCAAATTTTGGTGGCACCCTCTCATGGGTATATTAGACCCATGGTTAAAAGTTTGGGCTAAATTTATGCACTGAATGATGAGGAATCTCACTTGCATGTTTGAGAAATAATATTTAGCTTGGGCTGCAAATAGCAATTTTGCAGAATTTAAATGGCTGCCCAAGTCAAACCAGAAGCCCCCTTGACCTGAGATTTTGGTCAGAGGTATAATTAGGGCATATTTAGTCCCTGCCCAAAAATGGTATTGATTGGAAAATAAAATATGGTAAAATTACCAAAATACCCCTAGGGCTTAACTAGGTGATCCTTGGGGTTAGCTAACTCCAAATGGCCCCAAGTTTTGGTGGCTGGCCCTTAGGGACCATATAGACCAGTGGTAGAAATTTCTCTGAAATTGGAACAAGTCATGTTGGGATAGACCCACATGCAAGAATTGAACTACTTAGGCTCGAGGTGCAATTAGCAAATGTAAAACCTGTTTATGATATTTGCCTAAAGGGGTGCATTTAGAATGCACACCCCCTGATTAGTAGACCAGTAGGGTATAATTTCAAACCCTAAATTAGTTGGGATTTTTGGGGAGCAAAAATCCCACACTTAGTGAATTTGACAATTTTTGAGAATTTGGTGAACACTTAAGAATTTTCTAAAATGAATCAAACTAGGGTCTAGAAGATTTACAAAACCCTAATGATATTATTTAAACTCACGGGGGACATATTCGAGCCCTTGAGATTCGACTTGATAAATTGAAGATTTAATTCATAAGTATACGAGAAAATGACAATTTTACCCTTAACAATAATTGAATGATTCTGGTGGAGATAAAGTAATGAATAAATCGATGTATCATATCTATAATAATCTCATGTGATTAAACACAATACAACGCATTTGGAAGTTCATTCAATTGATCATTAGTTAGGTCATCTTACCCTAGTCGCTCAGTCTCGATAGATGTGTCGTATGTAAATACTTATCTAGAGAATACCACCCTAGATTAATGAACAGAACGATGGGGATGGTAGTGTAATTTGAATATGGCAGGGTGGTATTAGGTCTAGGGCCACATTTAGCATAAGTAGGTTTACCCTACTAGGACCACCGGGAGATAGAATAAAATGGGATAGTTGTGGAAATTGGGAATAAACCCGGGTGGTGTTGATAGCGTCATAAGTATAGTAACGAGGGATAGAGTGCAAATCACTTTACAATAGGCATAACGGAGTCCGACGGGAAACCCTCGACCTCCGATTAACACCATAAGTCATTAGGCCACTAAGGAGTAATACTAAAGGAGAATCGTGGGTAACGGGTAAACACCAACTAAAAGTAATTATCCTTGCGAAAAGGAACTTTGGGCTTGTCATCCCATCGTAGTTCCTAGTGCCTTCGAGACCCCTTCATTGGGCATACCTTGGGCAGTCCTGGGATTCACCCTAAACGGTTATGTGTAATAAACCTTAGACAAGAGTAGTCTAATAGGCCTGGAGTTCTACGCGATAGGTTCACTGGTTTAATAAGGTTGGAAACCTCATACAAGCCTTGCTCACCTGTTTCATAAGGTTGGAGGGATACAAGTAATGAGCTCATCCTAACCGGGTTGGAGGGATACGAGTGGCTTGCTCACCTGTTTCATAAGGTTGGAGGGATACAAGCACTTGCTCAACCAAATTGGATTGGAGGGAATGTGTTAGCAATATCAGTACGAGCAGGAAGCTCAGATTAATACCTTGCATGTGCATAAAATTAGTGGCGAGTCACGCGGGACTGGCCAGTCGATGCACCGATGGCAGTACGATGACTCGGGCGAGGAGTACGGGTGGAGGGGCCAGTATGCTAAATATATAATACTGCGGAATCCCCGAAGACGTACACTCGACCTACAAGACTGACGGGAAGTCAGCAAAATACGTACGCAAAACTCTAGAGTGCACCTAGGACGTGTACAGAGGCGTTTGAGAGGGGTCTAGGTCTGGTAGTGCTTATACCCACCTAGAAGTGGAGAGCCCGCTCCACTGTTACCGTAGCCACAACGGTAGTACCCGAGAGTGATGCAAGCTCTCAAAAAGAGGGAACTAAAGGTCTGTGATCACGGAGTCGTGTGTGTGTGTTGCACTTGCATGTTTAACATACTCATCATAACATACATTCATTCATTAGGACATACGCTTCATAGATCCTTATCATATAAATTGTATGGGCGGTTTATATGATAAGTTACTTTTGGAAACCCTAACTTATAAGTTCGTATGGGCGTTCATATAAGTTGGGGTACTTCTGTGATATTGATAGGAGTAGGAGTAGCAGTAGCGTACTTTCCTTTCTGTACTGCATTTACTTCCAGTTCTATCTTCTTACTGCAGTCCTTTTCTTTCTGCACTGTCTTTACTTACTTGCACTTTATATAGAACTGCTAGATTATATATAGAACTGCTAGATTTTACTTACTCCTGCTAGATAGAAATGTCACCTGCTTCCACTTTGCTACCCCTTGTTGTCCTCCGCATCCTCCTTCCATCCGGTGCCTAAGAGCGACAGGAGGAGGTGTTGAGGATACGACTTAGTCTTTTTGACTAACATACGTTGACTCCCCCTTTTTAGGAGTTCGAGGAGGTGGACCAGCACGTCCAGCGGGGCGAGGAGGCAGGGCATGAGGAGCAGCTACCACCACCACCAGACACTACTACCGCACGACCTCAGGTGGGAGGAGATGTAGTAGATAGCGTAGTTTACAGCTTTCTGTTTTGTGAGAGAGAGTCTGATTTCTATTGATGTATATGGGCATAAGCCCTACTTTCTCTTTTGTACTCATTATGGACTATAGTAGCTCTTTCATT
Organism: Platanthera zijinensis; assembly: GCA_039513925.1. Lineage (NCBI taxonomy): Eukaryota > Viridiplantae > Streptophyta > Magnoliopsida > Asparagales > Orchidaceae > Platanthera > Platanthera zijinensis. Next base: position 83,072,090 of record CM077079.1, read on the forward strand.
TCCATATATATATGATATGCTCTGTGACTTCTGTGGACATGTGTATTAGCTTGTTTATACACTTTTACTTCCGCATCTCTAGTGAAAAATGATCGTAATAGCCGGCAGAATCGGCATCTTACGGTGTCGACTAACTCAGGAGTTAGTGTCACCATAAGGCGGCGGTTCTGTGCATAAGATCCGGGATGCCTTCGAAAAGGGAAAAGGCGGATCTTACAAACTGGTATCACTTGAAAAATACGATAATTAGAGAAAGAAGTCCACAACACTGGAACACCCCGATCGTGACGGTCGATTTACTTCTAGGGAGTGGAGGGCAGTGCATGCTTACTTAGGTTCGTAGCTCTCTTTCAGCACTGCCTTCCATCCACAGACCGACGGTCAGACAGAGCGGACCAACAGGACTATGGAGGATCTGCTGCGTCTTTGTATTTTGGATACGGGGAAGCCCTGGGAGCGACTGTTGCCATTGATTGAGTTTTCTTATAACAACAGTCACCAGGCGAGCATTGGGATGGCTCCTTACGAGGCACTATATGGGAGGAGGTGTCGGACACCTCTATCATGGGTACAAGATGAGGATACACGAGCTCACGGTTCAGAGTATGTCGAGGACACGGAGGCTCAGATACGTCTGGTCAGAGATCGGATGTTGGAGGCCCAGAGCAGACAGGCGAAAGAAGTTCGAGGTGGGAGACAGGGTTTTCTTGAAGATACGTCCAGTGCACGGTGTTTCCCGGGTGCGGAGGCACAAGAAGCTCAGTCCGAGATATATGGGGCCTTACTTGATCCTGGAGCGGATCGGCCCCTTGGCTTACCGACTGCAGCTACCGATAGAGTTGGGAACTCTGCACGACGTCTCACGTCTCCTCCCTACGACGAGCACTCCTTCGCCCTGAGCAGCATATTTCTACTACCGACGGGCCAGTAGCATCAGATCGATCAGTTCGTTTAGAGCCGGTCCGGATCGACGATACCGCCATCCGAGTGTTGCGGAAAAAGAAGGTCCCTCTCGTGAAGGTGTTGTGGTCCAACCACGGACGGGAGGAGCACACCTGGGAGCCGAGGGATCTCATGATGGAGCGACACCCGGAGCTATTCTCCTCAGGTACAACTTAGTTTTATATTTTCCTTTTAGTTACGTTTCGAATCTTTTATAAGCTTGTCGTAGAAACCCCGTAGCCCGAACTTAAATTTCGGGGACGAAATTATTTTTTTTGTTTATAGGGTTTGTAACATCCCAAATTTCAAATGACTTAGATTTGGGTTAGACATGTGGTGGATGCTAGGGTTTAGCTAGGTTTGACCCTAGGAGGAGGATTTAGACCATGTGGGGCCCACTATGGGGCCCAAGTCAACCTAGGTCAAACTAGGCTAAATACAAACCCTAGCCACACCATGACCCCACCACATTGCCCTAACCCTAAATACAATCTAAGTGGACCCTAGGGTAGGCCATGGGGTCAACTAGTTGACCCATGTTGGGTCAAGTCAACATGTTGACCTAAATAGTGAAAATGGTGCCCTAGCCCATTTCACTAGGTTGGGTCCACCCAATCCAACCCAGAATCACTAGGTGGGTCTAAAGTGACCCTATACCCCCCTATGGAAGAAAAAAAAATAGGGGCATGCAATGGTAATTTTGGGAATTACCTAGGAGAGAGAAAAGAGGAGAATAGGAGAGAGAAAAATGTTAAGGAGTTATTTTGGGCCACTTGGGCTCATCCCACCAACCCACAATGGGTTGGCTGACCATGTAGGGTTATTAGGAGGAGAGGGGACCCACCATGCAGCCTTGGGTCAAGCCCAAGCCCAAACCGAGCCTACCTAGCCCATTCCATGTGTGTGAGCCAACTTCCCCCTTCTCTCCTCTCACCAACCCAGCTCCACCTTAGAACCCGACCCATTAGGGGTTAACTGACCCAGCAAGTGCAGTGGGGCCCACTCCTAAACCACCAGCCAGCTCAACCAGCCAACCCGAGCCCCCCCCCCCCACATTGGTGAAATCGCCTACCTTGGTGAAATTGCCCATGCCTAGGTGAAATCGCCCCCTCTCTTATCTCAGCCCAAAACCGAGCTCACCCCCTCATTCCCACTCATTCCACCCCAGAGAGAGAGAGAGAAAGCAAGAAACCGCTGCTGCCATGGCCAACCAAGGAGGAGTTCGCCGGAGTTTGCATGCTATGGGAAACCGCCGCCACCCTCAGCCTCAGCCGCCACCACAAGTCCGTATCCCTTCTCCTCCAAGTGTACTAGTTTCCTAGATCCACTAGGCTAGAAGTCGAGCTCAAACGAGCTCGACGTTAGGGAATCAAAAGCTTGAAATTCTGGAAAAAAAATGGCGGCCTGGAGTTATTTCGGCTCGGTTGCGCCGCCGCCGTCCGCCGCTCTCCGCCGCCCAGTCGCCGGCCAGCTCAAGCCCCGACCACCGTGAGGCCGGGGAAGAACTTGGCCGGAGGTCCCGCCGCCGGCGATGGCCGGGACGGCCCCGCAAAACCACCCAGCACGGGTTAGCCATGCATGCATGCATGGAGAAGATGATCCAAATGCCGTCTGATTGGCTTCTAGATTCGTGCAGATATTTTAATTATAATTCTATATTATTATTTTATGAATAATATGAAATATTGTCACAATGTAACAGTAATTTTGCATGTCAATTTTAGGGTACCTAGAGACCTGTACCTTGGTTGAGCCCTGAATGAAAATTGTAGGTAAATGTGTTAACTTAATTTCCCACCCTAAATTTAAGTTTTGGCCCAGTAGATTGTACTGTAGGGCTGTTTTGCTAGGACTGCTCCTAGACTAGGGCAGAAATTAAAATAATTCCTCAGCCCAAACCCTTTGTCCAAATGGGCTGAAATTTGGGCTAGGTTACTAATTTAGGTTTATCTAAGCCCTCCCCAAAAATCATAATTTTTGGGGAACATTTTGCTATAGTTTTTACAAAAATACCCAAAAGTAAATAAATGTGATTTTTGGAGTTTCCTAACTCCAAATGGCCCCAAATTTTGGTGGCACCCTCTCATGGGTATATTAGACCCATGGTTAAAATTTGGGCTAAATTGATGCACTGAATGATGAGTAATCTCACTTGCATGTTTGAGAAATAATATTTAGCTTGGGCTGCAAATAGCAATTTTGCAGAATTTCAAATGGCTGCCCAAGTCAAACCAGAAGCCCCCTTGACCTGAGATTTTGGTCAGAGGTATAATTAGGGCATATTTAGTCCCTGCCCAAAAATGGTATTGATTGGAAAATAAAATATGGTAAAATTACCAAAATACCCTAGGGCTTAACTAGGTGATCCTTGGGGTTAGCTAACTCCAAATGGCCCCAAGTTTTGGTGGCTGGCCCTTAGGGACCATATAGACCAGTGGTAGAAATTTCTCTGAAATTGGAACAAGTCATGTTGGGAAAGACCCACATGCAAGAATTGAACTACTTAGGCTCGAGGTGCAATTAGCAAATGTAAAACCTGTTTATGATATTTGCCTAAAGGGGTGCATTTAGAATGCACACCCCCTGATTAGTAGACCAGTAGGGTATAATTTCAAACCCTAAATTAGTTGGGATTTTTGGGGAGCAAAAATCCCACACTTAGTGAATTTGACAATTTTTGAGAATTTGGTGAACACTTAAGAATTTTCTAAAATGAATCAAACTAGGGTCTAGAAGATTTACAAAACCCTAATGATATTATTTAAACTTCACGGGGGACATATTCGAGCCCTTGAGATTCGACTTGATAAATTGAAGATTTAATTCATAAGTATACGAGAAAATGACAATTTTACCCTTAACAATAATTGAATGATTCTGGTGGAGATAAAGTAATGAATAAATCGATGTATCATATCTATAATAATCTCATGTGATTAAACACAATACAACGCATTTGGAAGTTCATTCAATTGATCATTAGTTAGGTCATCTTACCCTAGTCGCTCAGTCTCGATAGATGTGTCGTATGTAAATACTTATCTAGAGAATACCACCCTAGATTAATGAACAGAACGATGGGGATGGTAGTGTAATTTGAATATGGCAGGGTGGTATTAGGTCTGGGGCCACATTTAGCATAAGTAGGTTTACCCTACTAGGACCACCGGGGAGATAGAATAAAATGGGATAGTTGTGGAAATTGGGAATAAACCCGGGTGGTGTTGATAGCGTCATAAGTATAGTAACGAGGGATAGAGTGCAAATCACTTTACAATAGGCATAACGGAGTCCGACGGGAAACCTCGACCTCCGATTAACACCATAAGTCATTAGGCCACTAAGGAGTAATACTAAAGGAGAATCGTGGGTAACGGGTAAACACCAACTAAAAGTAATTATCCTTGCGAAAGGGAACTTTGGGCTTGTCATCCCATCGTAGTTCCTAGTGCCTTCGAGACCCCTTCATTGGGCATACCTTGGGCAGTCCTGGGATTCACCCTAAACGGTTATGTGTAATAAACCTTAGACAAGAGTAGTCTAATAGGCCTGGAGTTCTACGCGATAGGTTCACTGGTTTAATAAGGTTGGAAACCTCATACAAGCCTTGCTCACCTGTTTCATAAGGTTGGAGGGATACAAGTAATGAGCTCATCCTAACCGGGTTGGAGGGATACGAGTGGCTTGCTCACCTGTTTCATAAGGTTGGAGGATACAAGCACTTGCTCACCCAAATTGGATTGGAGGGAATGTGTTAGCAATATCAGTACGAGCAGGAAGCTCAGATTAATACCTTGCATGTGCATAAAATTAGTGGCGAGTCACGCGGGACTGGCCAGTCGATGCACCGATGGCAGTACGATGACTCGGGCGAGGAGTACGGGTGGAGGGGCCAGTATGATAAATATATAATACTGCGGAATCCCGAAGACGTACACTCGACCTACAAGACTGACGGGAAGTCAGCAAAATACGTACGCAAAACTCTAGAGTGCACCTAGGACGTGTACAGAGGCGTTTGAGAGGGGTCTAGGTCTGGTAGAGCTTATACCCACCTAGAAGTGGAGAGCCCGCTCCACTGTTGCCGTAGCCACAACGGTAGTACCCGAGAGTGATGCAAGCTCTCAAAAAGAGGGAACTAAAGGTCTGTGATCACGGAGTCGTGTGTGTGTGTGTGCACTTGCATGTTTAACATACTATCATAACATACATTCATTCATTAGGACATACGCTTCATAGATCCTTATCATATAAAATTGTATGGGCGGTTTATATGATAAGTTACTTTTGGAAACCCTAACTTATAAGTTCGTATGGGCGTTCATATAAGTTGGGGTACTTCTGTGATATTGATAGGAGTAGGAGTAGCAGTAGCGTACTTTCCTTTCTGTACTGCATTTACTTCCAGTTCTATCTTCTTACTGCAGTCCTTTTTTCTTCTGCACTGTCTTTACTTACTTGCACTTTATATAGAACTGCTAATTATATATAGAACTGCTAGATTTTACTTACTCCTGCTAGATAGAAATGTCACTTGCTTCCACTTTGCTACCCCTTGTTGATCCTCCGCATCCTCCTTCCATCCGGTGCCTAAGAGCGACAGGAGGAGGTGTTGAGGATACGACTTAGTCTTTTTGACTAACATACGTTGACTCCCCTTTTTAGGAGTTCGAGGAGGTGGACCAGCACGTCAGCGGGGGCGAGGAGGCAGGGCATGAGGAGCAGCTACCACCACCACCAGACCACTACTACCGCACGACCTCAGGTGGGAGGAGATGTAGTAGATAGCGTAGTTTACAGCTTTCTGTTTGTGAGAGAGAGTCTGATTTCTATTGATGTATATGGGCATAAGCCTACTTTCTCTTTTGTACTCATTATGGACTATAGTAGCTCTTTCATTTCCATATATATATGATATGCTCTGTGACTTCTGTGGACATGTGTATTAGCTTGTTTATACACTTTTACTCCGCATCTCTAGTGAAAAATGATCGTAATAGCCGAGTAGAATCGGCGTCTTACGGTGTCGACTAACTCAGGAGTTAGTGTCACCGTAAGGCAGCGGTTCTGGGCATAAGATCGGGATGCCTTCGAAAAGGGAAAAGGCGGATCTTACCAACTAGTATCACTTGAAAAATACGATCATTAGAGAAAGAAGTCCACAACACTGGAACACCCCGCTCGAGAGTGTAGTTTGCGGACAAACTATTCAGCGGAAGCAATAGTGTGCCCATGTGTAAAAAGTCACACTAAATAGTCCATTAAACAATGAGTTAGGCCAAATTTTGAAGAATTTGGACTTAAGAAATCACCTTTTTGCAACCTTACAGGTCGCG